>PQXL01000430.1:0-34449 GCA_004916875.1 Botrytis galanthina
ATTATTATCTATGGGAAGCTAGTACTTAATATAGGGTAGCGCTAGCGCGACGCTAGCTAATACAGTGCCCTCTTTGATCACATGATCGATATCCCGACATAAAGCTTTATCATCCGCTGATTCAGCACTCGATTCCTCATACTCACAAGTGAAGATATAAGTCCTCTCTTGGATAGTTCACGTTGCTTTCTGAAGTATTGTTGGTCAAAATGAAAAGTTGCGCACGGAAAGTGACGGTGAAAATACAAATCAGAAACGATATTTCCAAACACGGGGATATAATCTTCACGAGATTGATGTTGTAAAACCCTTGATTCTTCCTCGAACTTCTCTTATCCTTCAGGAATCTCTACATCTTCTTTGATCATATAAAATGTGGAAATATACTAGCCTATAATTGATGTATATTTGGTGTTCATATACAAGTAGATCTTTCAATAGTCTCTTCTTCTCCTGTTTAAATACCAACAAACTGGCAAGAATGCAGTGAGTTTCCCGAGACCAAACAGAAGGAAAAGTATAAGCAAGAAAGCAAACTTCGTAACAGATAGTTCAACATCAACAGTGTAATTTCAAAGCAAGATCGCGTGAATCCCCAATTATCAACATACCGCAGAACTCATTCCCACTTATGATCACAAAACCAAATATTATTCCCCAATATGAAATAGATTAGAAATCATATAACCGCCCAAAACAACTCTCTCTAAAGTTTTCCCCACTCTCCACATAAAATCTGTCAAACATCAACCAATTTCTCCTTCTCCCCACCAGAACCCTTACTCTTCTCCACCAGCTCCAATACCTTCTTATTCCCTCCTCTCTTACTTACCTCATCATCACTATCCTCCTCACTTTCATCCTCCCATTTTCTCGCCCCCTCCAAATCTCCCCGATCGATCCTATTCGAAGCCTCCCTCTCCCTCGCTCTCTCTATTCTCATTATCTCCCTCTCCTTTTTCGCTTCCGCTCTTCTGATATCCATTTTTTCTTCTCTTTCCCTCTCCCTCTCTTTAAGCTTCTCTTTTTCCTTTTCTCTGACTCTCTTCTCCTCTCTGATTTTCGTATCCATCCTCTTCTCATCCCTACCCTTTCCCACAACAACCTTACCTCTAAGCAGCCTCTCCATGTCCCTCAACCTCTCAAGTACCCTCTCGCCCTCCAAAACTCCCATCCCAGGCGCCCTCTCCATTTCTCTCCCAACTCTACTACTTCCTCTCTCCCTCTCCTTCCTCTCCATCCCACCCCCCACATCCAAATCCCTTAATCTCTCCACCCCCCTATCCACTCCCCTCCCATATCCAGGAAAAAATCCCAAATTCTCCGCCTTAAACCAACTCGGCCAATCACTCAACCCGATCAATCCAAGTTCAAATTTTGTTCTAGGCATCTCATGTTTATACCGACAATTTTCTGCCCACTTGCATCTTCTATTATGTGTACACCAATGTCTACATGTTTGCTGTTGTCCTTGCTGCTGTATTTCTAGTGTCGATATGGCATTGCGCGACGGAGCATGGATTGATGTCGACAAGCCCGGTGGGCAGTGTGATTTTGTGGATAGATTTTTGGTATTTGTGGCTGTGGCCAACGCGGATGATCGGATGGGTAGCACAAGAGGACTGGAAACTGCAGTATCAGATCTGAGATCGACAAATTAGCACACAATCATCACAAACCGCCCCCCCTAGTTCGATAACAGATACATACCCACTACTTCCCACCACTCCATCTTCATCTTCATACTCATCTCCCTCTTCACCCCCTTCTAATCCAACCAATCCATAAAACCCTCCACCACCCGGAGCACCAGGTTGTGATCCTCCCTGCAACCCCAAGTTCAACATTCCGCCTGTCTCTACCAAATCTAGATTTCTCGGTACCCCTATTAAATCCACACCTGGGGGTAATTCATCAACCGCCACTAGCGGTACGACCTGTCCCGTCTTGCGGACTATGAAGTAGCCTGGCCGAGGACCTCGGGTCGAGACCGACAGATCTTGAACTGTGCGATCCCGAGCCGGAGCTTCTCTTTTGTTGGTCTTAGTAGACATGTTACTCTACCTGCGACCGGTTGTGGTAGTTTATGGAAAGAGTGTTCGTCTGATTAATGTATTATGTGTGATGTATGGTGGGTAGCACGGAGGAGAAGGGTTGAAGGTGTATGAGAGATAGATATATAATGTTGATGAACAACTGAAAATTAGGTAATTGACTCTCCTCAGCATCTATGAGCGATTGCTCTCGTTTGTCCTGTAATGTATGTTTTGTGCTATACAATCAACTGTAAAAAACACGGGATCCGGAAACTCCATTCTTGTGTATGTCTTTCAAACAAACTTTGTTCGATAGAAACGTATAAATTTCCTTTGCTTGTATAAGCACACATACACTTACGCAAATTAAAAAACATAAGAACATACGCGTGAACATTGGGATCAATGCAATGGGAAAACAACAATCATTAGCCCTACTGCAATTTGGTGAGGGTCTCCTCTACCTCTATTCTGTCTTGCTCTGTGCCATCGGGTATCAAACGCATGCTAAGATATGCTCATCTCAATTCACTCTTCCCTGCCAGGGAACTTCCTAGAATCTTTGAATTCCACTCTAACCCTAGCCTCCATGCCATCTACACAAAGACCAACATCTTTCGTTGTATCCTCCAACTCCTCTTCTCTTTTCATGAATTTTCCTGCCTTCGATTCCCCTACTTGCCCGTGCGTTTGCGAAACAGCTTTGTCAATTGCGATACTAGAATCTTCTCTCTTGGATTGCTTTTGATTCAGACCAGACAAGCCAGCAGGGGCCAAAGCTTCTCTGGCATTGTCTACAGTGTTATCGTCATCATACTCGTCAATATCCTCATATCCTGCCACAGGATCCCATTCTCCTGTTTCCCAAATCAATTTCAAACTCAATGGCCTTCGATTTAATAATCTCCCAACAATTCCCTTGACTCGATAGATACTGAATGCCTTAGGAATCTCTTTCACTAGTACTATTTCCTTTTGACCAATCTCAGGTTTTGCAGGAATGTAGAATGTAAATTTGATCAAACGTGCTTCCAAAAATGCAGGATTGATCTCTGCCTTTTCTCTCCTCACTACCGCTGGGGGGCCATGAAGGTCGCACAACTCCTTGTATCGTTTGTGTTTAGAGAGGACTGAAGATTCCTGCTCGGAATCCACAGCTCCAAGTTCCTTGCCTATCTCGGAAAGGTAGAACAATTCTGCGTTATTTCGATCTTGAGGGGTAATGCCACTAAAGTTTAATTTTTGAAGGTTCCCAAGACGTGCTAGTGTTAACATGAATTCCTCGTTGAGACTTCCCATTGTCGATTCGGCGCTTGTTTCCGGATATATAAGGTTTTTGGATATTCGTAAAGACGTCATGCCAGGGAAAATATCAACGAGTTCATCTACAAAAGCCCAACTGTCGATTTTGTTGGAAGATAGATCGATATATGACAACTTGTTATTGAAGACTAAGGGGGTGGAAGACTTCACGTCGCCTGGCCCTGTCATTGTTCCCGTTGTATGTATTTTATTTCCTTTCAGAAGCAAAGATTCGAGGGATGTGAGTTGTGTCAATACCTTCAAATCCGCCAGCGATGTGAAGTCATTATACTCAAGGGTTAAAGAGGCCAGAGAATGACTCGTGATGGGTGAACTCAATCTTTTAAAGCCATTTGAGGATGCAGTCAGAGATACCGTGGAAGCGAATCTTTGCAGGAGTATGCAGAGCTCATTCCAATCAAGTAATGTTGAATCTACCTCCAGAGCCTTGATCATGTTGAAAACTTCTTTACTAGACCCTGACATGATTGCATTTAACATTCTGCTTGTGTCGAGCTCTAGTCGGTTTCCACTGCGAAAATAATATTAGTCAAGCCCAACTAAATATTGGGAGTGCTTACTTTAGTCTTAGAGTCTTCAAATTCTTCAACTGCGAACAAATGTTTTCTATCTCATCTAAAGATACAAATAGATTTCTGCTCAAATCAAGTTCAACAATACTTGGACATGCTTCCCCGACTGTAAGATCGGTCGCTGTTTCAGCCACCCCTTGTGTAGCGGAGGCATCGTGAAGTCTAGTATGAGCCCTATTGATGCGCTGACCATCAACCAGAACAATTTTGAGTTCATGCACCTGAGCCTGTTGCTCTGCAATCTTGTCGAATCCAATCTCCTCTGCTACTTTTCCCGATATAACAATCTGCTTCTCAGGGTTTAGGCCATCTCCAGAGGCGTATTTATGGAATACCGCTTCGACAAAGCTCTGCTCGGGATCTGGTTTTCTGGTAGGACGTATGAAACTTGCTGGAGTTGGTGCATTACTCGAACCTACGTATGTATTAGGAGCTAATCCTAAAGATATCTCTCATGACAACAACTGACATTTGAAGTACCCTTTCCCGTCATTCTTACCCCGCGAAGGGTCGTCCCATTCAACCCCAAGCCATTCCTTTTCTGTACCCTTGACCTCTCCAATATAGCGAATTGTACATAACTGTCCTTGAAATGATACCCGTTGACCCACGCGATAGTTGTGATTTTGTGACATTGTGAAAGAGGTTCATTCATGGATTGTGCTCGTTTGGAAATAAAGTTGCAGCCTTGCAAAGAGAGGCTGAACCACAGCCGAACTTTTTTTCGCGACATCAACATTCACTTTCCCATCGCAACACCTCTACAGCGCATTTAAGTCTTTTTTCCATCACGGCGATCTTGATTCAATATCAATCTTGAAACCGCGACTACTAGATTGATTTTCCCAAATATCAAAGTTTAAGTTTTGACACGATTACTATCTCTCATCAATCTTCAAGCTCACCAGCCTTGAATCCTATCTCCACCCTCATCATCTACCTAAGATGGATTACCAAAACCGCGCCGGTAGTAAATTCGGCGGTGGTGGTGTCGCTTCCACCAGTGCAACCAATGCCGATCGTCGTGAGCGTCTCCGCAAACTCGCCCTCGAGACTATCGATCTAGACAAAGACCCCTACTTCTTCAAGAACCACGTCGGCTCCTTCGAATGTCGACTCTGTCTTACCGTGCATCAAAATGATGGTTCCTATCTCGCGCATACCCAGGGTCGCAAGCATCAAACCAATCTCGCACGACGTGCTGCACGCGAGGAAAAGGAAGGCCGGTCGGGGATCGATCCTATTACCGGTTTACCTGTCGGAATGGTAGGAGCGCAAGTCAGTGTTCGCAAGAATATGGTGAAGATTGGAAGGCCTGGGTATAAGATCACGAAGACACGGGATCCGGTTACAAGACAGCAGGGATTGTTATTTCAGTTGCAGTATCCCGAAATAGTGTCAGATGTGCAACCGCGGGTCCGGTTCATGAGTGCTTTCGAGCAGAAGGTGGAGGATCCTGATAAGGATTTTCAGTATATGCTGGTAGCGGCGGAACCTTATGAGACGTGCGGGTTCAAGTTACAGGCAAGAGAGATTGACCGCTCAAATGAAAGGTATTGGACTTGGTGGGATTCGGATTTGAAAGAATTTTGGGTCCAGATCATGTTCAAAACGGAGAGAGAGGAGAGATACAGTGGCGTGCCGGGCTTGGCTCCAGTCAGATAAAATGAGAGGACATTATTGCATGGAGTTCGTGGGAGTTAGTAATGGCTAAATTGTACTATAATATGAGATCACAGGAACATCACCAGGGACGGTGTAATCAAGTTGTTGATATTATTTCATTTTTTGATTGAAAGTGTAGATGTCTCCCAAGGTATACCCAGGTACATCAATTTTAACCTAATGTTTCCCACTATGATCACATTTAAAAAGTTCTTCCCAACCTTAAAACCCACCCCTATGCCGGAAGTCTAGAACCAGGCTGTTTCGCTCATGTGTGCATCCAGTCGAAATAAAATCAGGAAAAAGAAACAGACCGCTAGATGTCAGACGTCTAATTGTAAATGCAATCAATGGTATCTGGCTAGATTGACTTTTAAAAGGCCATTTAATGACAACTAGGAAATAGAAATACTTCACTCCAGGTGAAAACTTGGTAGAATAACACATATTCATGATTTGACCTGTGTGGTAGCTGGTCAACTCCATGGCGGATCCGCTTAATCGAATAGTGGAGAGATGTACCACGATTATCTGTAGTTGGACTCGAATCTCTTGAATGTGTAACCAATGAATGGCAAACTCATCTCTGGTACTTCCTCTCGAGGAGCACCACTATGAGCAGCTGCAGCTTGAGCTTGCTTGAGATGGGTTGCGTTATCAGTTTGATCAATCTCGTCAGTTGGGAAGTATGTGGTATCAACATTGGAAGCCAGCTTGGGCTCGAATGGAGCACGAATACGACGCAGAGTATCGAATTCAACACCACGGAAGAATTTATGGCTCTTGATTTCGTCTGCTGACACTCGTCCGAGTCGATTCTCTGAATTACAAACAAGACTAGTGCACACAAAGTTAGATTAGCAACTCAAGAGAGAACAGTTGATAGTCTTCATACCTTCGAATGAGATTTTCGGCTTCAGGTCCAAGTTGAACATCCTCAGGGAAGTAGAGATTCGTACGCCAGGCGACAATCTTTCGATATGTGTCATGGGCATCTTCGGCACAGAAAGGAGGCCATCCGACTTGACATTCGAACATGATCGTACCAAGACTCCACCAATCGCAATCATAGGAATAACCATGTCCACTGAAAATTTCTGGAGCAATATAATCAGGTGTACCAACAGTTGAGTAAGCCATGACTCTTCGAGACTTTCTCCAGTCATTGATAACGCTTCGGTTGCTGACTGTGAGGTTGATTTCGTCGAGATTGACTGATTGTCTGTTGTTTCTTGGCTTGCTCGATTTTCCTTGCAATAATTGTTGATAATAAGAATTATCGTGCAGTTTATGGAAACCAGTGGATAGACCAAAATCAGTCAATTTAACATGTCCACCTCTGTCAAGTAAAATATTGTCTGGTTTGATATCACTATCTCAATTAGTATGCGAAACTGAAAAAATAAAAGGGGTCGAAGCGATCCCCTCCTATCATCAATCAACTTACCGATGAATGAAGCCGAGCTTGTGTACAGCTTCAATAGCCAAAACAATTTCCGCAATATAAAATCTCGTAATATCTTCAGAGAAGATCTCGTATTTGATAAGCATAGTCATCAAATCTCCTCCTGGTAAAAACTCCATCAACATATAAAGGAAATCTTGATCCTGAAATGTTGTGAAAAGCTTAACAACCCAAGGACTGTCCGACTCGGCCAAGATATCTCTTTCAGCACGAACATGTGCTAATTGATCCTTCTTGAACATCTCAGTTTTAATCAAAGATTTCATAGCGTAAACTTTGCCATCTTGCTTCTTTTGCACCAACTTGACCTCTCCGAAGGCTCCTTTTCCAATGATCTTCAGTGTGTTGTAATTATCAGGTCTGTCCCTAGTTCGTAAAAATCGTAGATACTTGCCCTCTTGTTTGCCTGCATTCGACCATGTTTGTTCTCGGCGAGATTGGGATTGGTTGGGATCAGAGAGACGTTGCTCCATTTCGCTTTGTCTATTGGAGAGATAGTCATTTAGCACAAGTATGAACATCAATCTTTTTGGAATATCTCACCTAACATTTCGATCTCTGGCCCTCTTGACACTATCTTTGAAAAAGTCTGCGGCTAGTTGCGAGCATTTCTTTTGATTGTTTTGTGTCAAATTGCCGTATCGATCAGGATTTCTTTCTGGAGCTGCCTGAAATTCTGGACGAACTTGTTGTGAAGCTTGAGTCGGCATAGGGTTCAAGTAGTTTGAGTAACCTGGCTGCTGACCTGGTGCTCCAGCAGTTCTTGGTCTTTGGCCTGGCGATGCTTGGCCTTGACGATTACCATATGGTGAACCTCTGCCCCCACCTAAGTTTTGATGGGAGAACTGATGAGCCAGACCATTTGTAGCGTCATTTTGTAGATTAACAGATCTCTGCTGGTAGGGCTGCTGCTGTTGCTGTTGTTGATATCCAGCAGGTGCTTGTTGCTGCGGATAGCCCGCGGAAGGGGGGTATTGGTTATTCATGAAGTATCCTGCGGGGGGCGCGAAGCCTTGATTGTATGCTTGCTGTGCGCCTTGTTGAGCCTGCTGTTGCTGCTGCTGTTGTTGTGGTTGCTGAGCTTGGCCTTGACCTCCGCCTGGAAATATTGGATTTGGGAAAGTTGATGGGGTCGTCGGGTATGCACGATCGTTTGGCGCGAATCTGTCGTTTCCGAAGTTCAAGTGAAGGCGGTTGTTCATCGGATTACCATTGGGATTATTATTACCGGCATTACTGCTGTTGGGATCCATCTTAATTGTATTGGTAATGGATCTAAGGGAACGATATTGGTGAAACGGAGTAGTGTTGTCTTGATCCTGGAGAACAAGAATTAAAGTGTAAGGAAGTCGCGTTTGCTAGTTGTCAAAAGTTCCGTGCCGCCGCTTGGTGCGTTGTTCTCGATGAATTCACTTCTGCTTCTACCCCCTCTCTAGTGATTTACTTTTTGATATAGACAATAGACGAAAGCAGAGATGGTCGTTCACTGGTTCTCACTGGTTCTCCAAAAGAATTGAATTGAGAAAAGTGTGGTTGTGTGTCCAACAAATACAGATACAGATACAGTACAAACAAGTTTTCTACATTTATAAAAGGGGGGAGGAAGCATTCAGGCTTTTCCGCACCGCTGATTTCTTGCTTCTTCCTTTTCCCTGGCTTAATTAAAGGGATGAAATTCGTTTGGCTCTGGCTTTGCCTCTGTAACATGTAACTTTTCGTAGCGAAGCTTGGTGCTAGCGTTTTGGATCCAAAATCAATGCTTGATAGTTCTCCTATTGGTTACTCGGATCAATGCTTACTTGAAAAAGGAAAACCTGGGTAGTAGGTACTCATCAGGGGGCAAAAGAGGTGGACAACTATATTACAATTTGTCTCCCATTTATTAACTATTATATCATACCGTCATTCGTCCTACGCTTTTGCTTTGCAGGCTGGACTGGAGTGAAGCTTGTACATCGGAGAAATGAATCTGAAATCCATTCTCTACCCGTATTGGTGGTAACCTCGATCTTCTGTATAAGGTGTCTCGGGTGTATCAAGGAGCAGAGCGATGATCAAGCTCGTACAACGGACTACTCATACATATCTAGAGATATATTGGATGATGAACCTAATGGCTGCTATTTTGAGAAGGAGGGCTTTCTATAGGATAATTCTAGGCATTCCATGCGTTCTATGCACCCCTTAGATGTAAGTCTCAACAGTGGGAGGTGTGTCTGCCATGCATATCCCCTGGAAGGTCTAGAAGCCGAACTCCTCTTCCACATTAATATGTCTAGGGATGCTACACAACCCTTCGAATCGTATGTGTACGGGTACATGGGACTCGGACAAGAGGTCCACAACTACATATCACATTGTCCTCTACACACTTTGAGCGCATCACGCAGCTATCGACGGCACTAGACATATCACAGGTAATATTTCAAGTGTCCTTCGAGTCGGTGGTGCAAGGTAACCTTAGTTCTCTAATTCTATCGCTTATTGGTCGTTAGATTTGACCACAGATTAGTTCGGCATACAGCACCTGTCTACCTGGTTCCTGTGTAGACACTTTGAATGATTTAGAATTCACTTGTCACGAATTAAGGAGCTTTAAGTTTTAACCCACAGTCCCCGTCGATATCCTACCTAGACTCCTAGTGCATGCTTATCTTGAGGGAACAGGGGTCCATTCTCACATGCTTTGAGCCTCAATTTACTACCTATACGAACGATAACGAAACGTCAAAATATAGGTACGGAGTTTATTTATGCTATGAGCTTTACACGCGTAGATAGAATTCACTGTAGCACATTTTTACCCTGCAAACTTTCATAAACAAATCCCACATGGAAAGTTTAGATGATCGATTGATTTTCTGGAACGCGCGTGGAAGCTATATACACTAAACTACCGGTCCCTTTCTGACAGCTGGGAACATAATTCGCCTTTTGGAACAAGAATTTGCTGCCATTGGGGTGCGGATTCATGATTATGGCATCCATCCTGTCATGATCGATATTAGATAATAATTTCTAAGCAATACCTCATTATTGATCCCCATCATCATCAAGGACAATTTCCAATAACTTAGGATCTCTTGCCCAATCAATACCACTACCCACTATCACAGCACTAGCAGTATTCTTCATGATCCTCCATCTCTGTCTACTATTCTTCATCGCTCCTTCCAATTCATCCAACTGTGCACGAACATCTGGATCTTGTATGTTTTCCTTCCCCTGACTATTCGCCTCTTCCGCCAAAGCCAACATTTCTGCAGCCAATTCGATGTTCTTCCTCCCTGTAATGATATTCTCATTGGACTCTCTCATCAACTCTTCTCTTGATGATTGAACTTTGCTAGATATCTGAGCCAGATTTTCAGACATAGCATCACGTTTTTCGACGAGTGGTAGGAGGTCCCTAATCTTGTGTCAAAAATGCAAAAAAGAGTTTGGAGGGAGAACCTTACTGTTCTATGACCGAAGCATTACTACCAGCATGAACTGCCTTCAATATCGGATTGGCAATAATAACATTCTCAATGATTTTCGACCGCAATGAATAATTGGCTTTTGACTCAAGGAGGTCTTTCTCTGCCTTTTGAATAACTTCATCGGTAACACCTTCTTCTTGCTCTAAAAACTGTCAGGACACGTGCTTCCAAAGTGATATATATAGAGATGAACCTTCGGAAGATATAACACCTTGAGCTTTCAAGAGAGCGATTTCGACTCGAAGTTCTTCCAATTTATCGTACACTTCCAGGATGCGTTTCTCTTGCTCGCTCAACGGAGGTATGTCGTTGGCTGGCCCGGTCATTTCAACTCCATCCATACTTTCAGCATTTTCTTGATGCGACATCTTGATTTGTAAGTCTGCCTACGAGTCATCAGCTGCAAGGAAATCCAAAAGTCCACAATCTGTTGTTCGTGGAGAACGCGTCTCTCATCATGCCATGAAAACCCCATACTCAGGTATCTTCCGATTGAGATTGGTTCAATAGAGGTCAGCCACATTTAGTGTGGCACACCGTGTACCAGATAAGGTTAAACCGCGAAAGCACATACTTTGGAAATGCCATGTGAAATGGGGTCAATCAATATATTAAGATAAATGCAATAGTATCATATCTCCCCATCTCAAACTCGAATTCCTTTCAAATCTTTGTAAAGTATTATTATACGCTGGAGGCGTTTTCAGTTATTCGTTAGCTAAGGTTTAACCTTACCTAAGTGATTGGAGTGTGGCTTGCCGAGATAAGGCGGCCGAACCTGAAGCTCAAGCTAAGTTACGGCGATCTCAAATTAGCCTTGTGATCTTCACATCTTCAACATGCGACAAGACATCTTCTACATCCCATAAGAGGAAAACTAATTTGGCAACTCGTTGTAACTGTGAAATGCATATACGATTATGGAACTTCACGTATACATTGCCCACACGGGCCAACATCTTCAGGTAGACCCTGGATCCTTTACCTCGTAAGTCTGCGACGTCATGTCTACCCCGATCACAAATGCTGATAGCACTCAAGTCTGGACGATTTTAAGTTGTGGGTGGCCAAGTATACACCTATTGCCGCCAGCGATCATATATCTCTTACCGCAGCAGCCAAAGCAGTGCGATTTCAAGGGCTTTCCTCAGAGGTACCCACGCCGACATTTCCCAACACTACAATTGCTAATCTTGGTACAGCAAGAAATATTCGTATACGACAGGCGCATCATTCAGCAATCTTCTATAGCATCTGCGAAATCATTGATCTCTGAAACCCCCCTACCGCGCAAATATACTGTTTCTCGACCCCCAGATTCGATCGCAAACGAGAAGGACCTACAAGCATGGCAAGACTTATTCGTCGAAAGACGGGCATGGGCTGCAAAAGTAGTGGAAGATTGTGCTTCCATGTCGGATCAAGCGCAGCAAAGGTACATTGAAACGGAGGTGATTACTCGGTGTGTGGATACCGCTGTTTTGAACCTGGAGAAGCATGTCAGGGCGCTGGACCAAAAGAATGCCGAAGTTCAAAACTACGTCGAAGAAATGCAGAAACTCAACGTCGCTGGCGGGGACTGGGAAGTATCAATGTCTCGTTTAAAGTCGCTACCTGCGACTGCAGACGTGATTAAGTTTATCACAGGCCGTGACTTGTCGAAGACGAAGCGCCAAATCACCTTAGCGGAGTTGGTCGATGCGGAGGAAGTCAAAAGGTCTGGAAAACTGTTGGGCAAAATTTCGAAAAACATCGAGCGTAGTAGTGTAGAAGTCGGGCAGGAAGTGGACGAGGTCATGCGAAGAATTGACCATTTAATTGAGAAGGTCGAGAAAAGTCCTGCACGAGCGGCTATTCCACAATCCCAGGAACCTATTGCTTTACTGGAGGACATTGAGGCAATATTTAGAAAGGTTAATACTGACTGTGAAGCCATTCTTAGCTTTACCAACACACCCAAAAATATTTCACAAGCTTCAAAATCGGCGCTTCTTCACACTGATAAGTTTTTACCCTCGCTATCTAAAAGGGCTCTCGAGATGGAAGAAATAGTGCAGACCGTTACGAAGTTGCGAAATTCCACAGCAATATCATCCTTGGAGTTCATGTATGATATCGCCAGCTTAACAACGATGCTTGCAGAAGTCAACAGTCGATTTGCTGCCCTGGAATTGGATGGTGATGGGGTCAACGCTTTGCATTTGATTTCAATGCTGGACACATTACCGGTCACTTTTGTTTCATTCTTGGCCGAGGCTGTCAGGCGCAGTGAATGGGATGAGAAAGTGAGATCAGATTCCTCGACTTTGGCTAATGAAATGGCGAATTTCCAAGAAGAAGAAACGAGGCGACGACGAAAGTGGCAGAAGAACATCGGGGCTACTTTGTGGGATGAAAAGCCCGAGACGCAGGTCACGGCTCTGGAGGTTGTCTTGCATGCGGAAGAGGATGATTGGCCTCAAGCTTCTAGACGGGATTTAGAAGACATTTTGGGAATCCTTAGGGCTGAAAATCTTGAATCACCGATGCTTAGCGACATTTCGAGAATCATTTCGGACCTCAACAACCCAACGAGACAGCAAAGTAAAAGGGCAAATGCCTTTAAGGCGGGAAGTATTCACGAATCAGCTCTTGGTAAAAGTGCTCTTTTAATGCGTGGGGACGACGAAGCCTTGAAAAGCATGCAAGATGAGAAGTCAAAGCTTGAGAACAAATTGAGAACTGCTGAAAGTCGAATTCGAAGGCTTGAGGATCTATTGCATCGGCAAACTCAAGCCAACAGGACTTCAATCGGAAACATGTTTTCAGTACCCAATACACCTAGCCCTGATATTCACAATGTGGCAAATCCCATACCATCACGCCCGAATGACGACTCTCGACGGTCTTCGATCTCATCCCGACGCTTCTCTGCGAACCGAGGCGAGGAAGAAGCAGCCTTCCAGCAGAAGCTACTTTCTTTGGAGGCAGAGTTGATTACTGAACGTGAGCGCGCTTCAGGTTTGGAGAAAGAGGTTGCTGCCCAGAATACCTCAGCGAACGAGTTGAAGTCTCAACTTGAAGAAGTGAATTCCATGAAACACGACCTTTCGGAGAACTTCAAAGCACAGCAACAAGATTTTATTGATGAGCGCAAAGCTTTGAATGATGACATCAAGCGTTATAAGGCAAAACTAGAAGAGTTGGAGGACGAGATGGATAGATATCTCGGTTCTAGAGAGAACGAGAAGTCCGATGTTGATGATCGTGTTCGTCTCTTACAAGATGAATTGGATCAATTACGAAAGGATAGTGCCGCAGAGGCCCAAAAAGCTCAAGGTCAGGTTGACTTCTTAAGAAACGATGCAAAATTGCAGAGGGAGACCAATGAGACTTTGGGAAGGCAAATGCAGATTCTCAGAGAAGAGAAGAAGGAACTGTTATCCCGCACGATCCAGGCAGAATCGGCTGCTGAAGATCAGTTGAAGACTTTGCAAGACATCCATTTGCAGTTATCACCCAAGTTGAGAATGCCACAAGAGTTCACAGCCCTCTCGGGATCGTTGACTAACAAATCACTGAGCTTGATATCCGAGCTTGAAAATACGAAGCGCGATTACAACCTTGCGAAATCGCAGCGGGACGATGCAGAAACGACGATATCGGAGCTCAGATCCGAACTTGCGGATTACAAGGAAAAGTTTGCTACCGAAGAGAAGGAGTCGCAATCCTTGCGCGAAGAATTAGCATCTGAAAGAGCAAAGTACTCTGCTCTGGAGGCCGAGCTCACTGATGAACGCCTCCAATTAAGCTCCATAAGAACCAAGATGGCAGATGGCGAAACAGGGTCTGAGGCTCTACGTAATCGTCTAGAAGAGGAGGAACGCAAAGTTACATCTCTGTCAGAGGATCTTGCTAGGCAGCTTTCTCGAATCGGAAGTCTCGAGGAAGAGATAAGATCGCATCAAGACAAGCACCAATTTGCACAAGAAAGAGTCGAGAGATTGAACGACCGATTCGATTCACGCACTTCGCGTGCAAAAGACCTTACGCAACGAGTGTATTCGCAAAATGATAAGCTTGTCCGACTACTTGAGCGTTTGAGTTATTCAGTCACCAAAGACAATGGCTCAATGATCATTCAGAAATTACCAAAACCTGATCGTAGCATGATCAACGGGAATGATTCCTCAGATGCTGGAAATAAGCTCAGGCGAAGCATGACAGGTTCGACAACAATGAAAGCCATGGTCGATAGTGGAGACCTTGACCTTTTGTATTGGATGCACAATGACGATCCCGAAACAGAAAGTGAGAAGTATGACGCTTACATCAATTCAATCGGTAGCTTCGATATAGATAACTTTTGTGAGGTCATTGCAAAGAGAGTTAGGGACATGGAATATACAGCCAAGAAATATTCAAAAGACGCTCGTGCTTACCGGGAAAAGTCTCACAGAGCTCAAAAGGAAGCTCATGAGAAGATTGCTTTCAAGAATTTCAAGGAAGGTGATCTGGCCTTGTTTCTGCCAACAAGAAATCAATCCACCGGTGCATGGGCAGCATTCAACGTTGGCGCTCCCCATTACTTCCTTCGAGAACAAGATTCTCATAAGCTCCGCTCTCGCGATTGGTTATTAGCTCGAATCCATAAAATCCAGGACAGAGTAGTTGACCTTTCCAAATCCATCACGGATGGTCGTTCCTTCGCAAGCACAGGCGACTCCTTTGATGACGATAACCCATTCGATCTTTCCGATGGTCTTCGTTGGTATCTCATTGATGCCTCGGAGGAGAAACCAGGTGCTCCATCTACACCTGGTCTCGCCAAGAGCACAGTCGCTAGTGCAAATATAGATGCAACAGCTACGATTCGTCGCCCGAAGAAATCATCGAGCACGGGTGCTGAGGGGCTTAATAAAACCCTGGCGAAGAGTCTGGATAGTAGGAGAAGCAGTAGTAACTCTAAGAAAGCTATTCAGATTGCTGCATCGCCGTTGAGGAAAACGGGCTCGACGGCTTCAGTTAGTGGTTTGAGAAACGAAGCGATCGGGGATGCGATGGATTCCGCCGTTGTAAAGAATGATGATGGGAGCACCAATGCAGCTGCTACTTCTGCTACTCCTGAAGCAGCAAACAGTGAGGTTCGAAATCCTTTGGATAATCTCTTGGGTCCTTGATCTTCATCTCCCTCTTGATCCTGTTGTCCATCTGTCTTGTATCACTTTCGGAGTTCTTTGCTTCAAGAGTTGTGAAAGTTCGCTCATTGTATTGCATATTGTGTTATACTCTTTCTATTTGCAAATCGAAGCTTGTAGCAGGACATACGCTGATAGTGCGATGGTGTTCTAGAATGTTCACAATGGTCATGGGTATCCTGCAGCTTTGGGCACAGACTTTGGAGCAACTAGGAGTGTAGCTGGGAGTACTCTTGCAAGAGAGTATTCGATAGGAAATTATAGCATGGAAAACGGAGCAATGGAGGAAATAGGAGAAGAGCGAAGTGCATCACCAAACAAGCTTAGAAGATCAGTGATATGGGACTCTCTATGGTCGATTGATCTTAGTTTGGAGAGGAGGAGAGGAGGAGGAGGATTTTAATTACGGAAATGGAAAGAAGGAATTGTATGATACGAATATTGATTGGCAAATGGCGAAGATTAATAAACAAGGCGCAAAACGAGATTGCAATTGGAATCTGTAATGCAGGAGCGGGAGCATGGATGGATAAACACATCAATCGGAGTGAAGGATCAGATCATGTTATATGCTGGAGCTAGAATAACTCATGCGGAATGCATCGGCGTGCTGAATGAGATGGGTCTGTATATGGATACGGATGGACTTGGGTAGTTATGTATAATACATCACATCACGTCATCGGGCTCTAGCAATCTGGAAACTGAGAATGGAGAATTGGTAATGGGAAGGGAGTCTGGGAAATAGGGAGGAATAAGGAAGAAAGTATCGATGACTCTCGAGTCGTCACTTGTAGATAATCTTCTCGTTACATTATATCACTATTGCATCGCTATATATACAAACACTTGATGAGTTCCCATTCTTCTGATCCTCAACTTCTGATCCTCAACTTTTCAACTTCAGCCTAACTTACCTACTTTCTCATCATACTATCTAGAATCAATCAATCCACTCAATCCAATCAATCTCCAATATATCAAACTTTCATATCACAATTCACTTAGTCGTACCTCCAAATATGGGATTGTCTACCTACCTACCTAGGTAGCTGGAGGTGTTTAGTATCTACCAGCCTAACTAACCTGAGTATCCGATCCACCTACCACTACAACTACAACTATTACTACAACTAACTTCCAAGTAACCCATTATAACAATCTTCCTGAGCAGCGACTGATACTATAGATACATACATACATACATAGGTAGATACAATAGTTTCATTTACATGACATACCTAGACAGGGCATTAGATATTAACAATGATCCACCCAGCAACTGAGCTAGTAATATTGTACGGCCATGTTTCTATTCTTCTTGTCCGGTATAGCCAATCTGTTTATAAGCGCCGTGTTTTCTCTTCTGTTAAAGTACGAACCGAATAGGAGATCCGGAACCCTATGTTCATGGATAGCTTCAACCACAGTTGAGGATCATCGGAGAGAGGGATCAAGATTACTTGGTATCCAGTTAGTTGTACAATCACAATCACAATAACAATCACAATCAAAATCATGAATGAAACATATCCACTGTGAACATACAATGTATATTCTACCCAAGCACAAATATGCTCTAATGTCAAGGCAAAAGGCCGACCTCTACTACTTGACCATGGTTGAAGAGCCAAGTAACGCCCGCTTTATAAAATTCATCCATAAACCCTTTATGTTGAAACTTTTCCCTTGTATATCCCCTTTATATGCCGTTGAAGGTCAAAATGCTTTTCCCCGGTATCATTGCAATCATTACTCATGTTGAAAGATTTAACCACAGCTCGCCTGTAAACAAAAAAAAATGAAAACCCATATAAACATAATCTAGTATCTGTAGATCTCGGCCTTGAATGGTCCCTCAACCTCAAGTCCAAGGTACTCAGCTTGAACTGGGGTCAATTTGGACAACTCGGCGTTGACGTGTGCCAAATGGAGCTTGGCAACGGTCTCGTCCAAGATCTTTGGGAGAACGTAGACACCAACTTCGAGCTTTTGGGTCTTGCCGAACTCGACATACTTTTGACCGAAAGCCTCATCCTCGCACTTGAACAACATGATTTGAGCAAGGACTTGGTTGGTGAAGGAGCAGGACATGACGAAGGAAGAGTGACCGGTAGCACATCCCAAGTTAACGAGACGACCCTCAGCAAGGAGGATGATGTGACGACCGTTCTTCATGAGGTATCTATCGACTTGGGGCTTAATGTTTTGAACGCTGGCAGCGTTTGCCTTCAACCAGGCAACGTCAATCTCAATATCGAAGTGACCAATGTTGCAGACGATAGCGTCGTTTGGCATGGCCTCGAAGTGCTCACCAGTCAAGATGTCTCTGCATCCAGTGGTGGTAACAAAGATTTGACCTTGGGAAGCGGCCTTCTCCATTGGCATGACTTGGTATCCGGAAACGGCAGCTTGGAGAGCGTTGATAGGATCAATCTCAGTGACAATGACACGAGCACCCATTCCGTGGAGAGCCATAGCACAACCCTTTCCGACATCACCGAAACCGGCGACAACGGCAACCTTACCAGCAATCATGACATCGGTGGCACGCTTGATACCATCGACCAAAGATTCACGGCATCCGTACAAGTTGTCGAACTTTGACTTGGTAACGGAGTCGTTAACGTTGATAGCTGGGACAAGGAGACCCTTGTTCTTCAACATCTTGTACAAGTGGTGAACACCAGTGGTGGTCTCCTCAGAAACACCATAGCAGTCCTTCAACATCTCTGGGTATTTGTTGTGTACGAGTTGAGTAAGATCTCCACCGTCATCGAGGATCAAGTTCAAGCTCTTGCCATCCTTGAAGGAAACGAGTTGTTGTTCCAAACACCAGTTGTATTCCTCTTCAGTCTCACCCTTCCAGGCAAAGACTGGGACACCGGCGGCAGCAATAGCAGCAGCGGCATGGTCTTGGGTGGAGAAAATGTTGCATGATGACCAGGTAACCTCAGCTCCGAGGAATGTGAGGGTCTCAATCAAGACAGCAGTTTGGATGGTCATGTGTAACTATAACAGCTTCGTTAGTCTTCGATTCGGATTGACAGAGGAGCAAGAGAATACATACACATCCAGCAATACGGGCACCCTTCAAAGGTTGATCGGCAGCATACTTCTCACGAGTGGCCATCAAACCTGGCATCTCATTCTCAGCGAGCTCGATTTCCTTGCGACCGAAGGCAGCAAGACTGAGGTCAGCGACCTACAAGTATACAGATTAGCACAAGGGAATCAGCAATTCATACTGGGAGCTTCATTTACCTTGAACTTAGATGCTGGGGCAGACATTTTTGGTGAGGGAAAGATGATATTGAGGGGGATAGATACTGAAAGATAAGAGTCAATTCAAAGTTTCCAGAGTGTAGAAGAATGAGTATGAAGATTGGGATGGAGATGCCTTTTAATACTTACATTTGTTTTTAAGGGTGGAGTTAAAAAGAAGAGGCGAGGTAGAGAAGAAGAGATGAAATGGGAGGATAAACAGAAAAACTTCGGGGGCCGACGCTTCAACTAGTGATGGAGGGGTGAGAAGAAGGAAAATTCAGCGCTAAGCCAAATGAGGTTAGATACACAATCCCTGGGTACCAAAACCCAACAATAGGAAACGTTTGACAAAGAGATAGACATTAGATATCACTGTTCGGTGGTTCAGACTTGCATTGTTGTAGGAATACTATTGGATTTACATGAGTTGTTCAAATGTAGCTGTACTGTACTCGCATGTAACATACAATAACATATATCGTAGTATTGAATACCTACATTAACAACGAAAAAGAGAGTACCTGGTAGATTCCCTTCAATAAGTGAATGACCCTTATACTTTGCTGGCTAGATCTTCTGGCTCCAGCTACCTAGGTAATTAGAGGATCTAGCCGACCACCGTCGCTTCGGTAGTCGGCCAACACTCTATGTAATATATAGTCAAGAAGCAGATGGGAAACCCTTTGGCTTGTTAAGCCTAGAGGTACCTAGGTAGCTCCTCCTCACATGTCATACATGTGATTGTTCAGCGAGGTGAGCGATGTGAGCAAACTCAAGTGAAGTGATAACTAACTTCAAAATTCAGGGTCAACATCAACATGGAATTTAAATTAGACATGTGGGTATCACTGATAGCAAATAGTAAAAGCCTGTAAGTGGGGTTGAGTTGCACGTTGGTGGGTGGACAATATCAAAAGTCCGTGCATTTTTGGAGGAATATACGAGATATCTATACATCCATAAGAAAAAAAAAGAGTTCTCAAGGTGTTGTCTATCGTTCCTTTTTTGATCATGAATATGATCCCACATATTGACATATCCCTCTGAACGCCATGCCCATGCAAGAAATCCCTCATAAGTGCCCTAGCTAGCAACCTTAATGTCCCTACTACCAGCTGCATTACATACGTTTCTTTTTAGTTTTGTTCTGGTAAGAGGTTGCTCTTTACTGCGAACATCTTTCCGGTGATGCTAGCAGTGAATCCGTCCACCTGTCTTGAATATTGCTCAACTTGTCGTGCGTTCAACATACCCTCCAATCTGCTTGGTTCTGTTGGGAGCTTGAAGAGTCTTTCCCACTCATCCTCAGGTAGAGGTGCGAGTTTCTGTGTAGCTCTAGTAGCATTCTCCGCTGTACGCTTTGCCTTCCATGCTGTGACCTTGGCTTGCTCACGAGTCAACTGTCTTTGGAAGTATTGGAAGTTGTTGAGCTCAGTGTAATGAGTTTCTATGCTATCCAAAAGCATATCACAGGTTCGCTCCAAGTAAGGATCAATAGATAAGTCCAAAGATTCCATGTTAGGATAAAGAGGAGTTGGTGGTGTGTTTCGGTTGAGGTCTGCGAAACTTGCGGGGAATTCAAGATCCTTCTTTGGTAATTCGACTGGCATTTGGTGCAAGAAAGAGGTCAAGAGATGGGAGTTGTGGACGATGATAGGTAATTCGACCAAGATGTCTTTGTATGTGAGCTTCGACTTTTGCATGCTATCGTCTTGTCAGTATTGGCCTTGTAATGGCATATCTTATGAACCTACTTCTCAGTGGTGAATTTGCCCTCCTTGTACGCGGCCATGAAGGTTGGAGAAAGTCTGAAAGCACGTAGACTCAAAGCTCCTTGGGAACTTCTGCTGACATCGTGGACAAGCGCGACAGTTCTCTCATTTGGTTCCTTTTGGTAGAAGAATTGGTTTTCGATCAGACTGGTGTTGATGAAATTTCCCATGTTTGCACTTGTGTACCATCCGACGTTGTTTGCATCGACATTAACTTCCTTCAACATTTTGATCATCTCAGTCTGGTAAGTGACGTTGGCTTTCGATCTTGGAGCTGCGGCAGCGATGTTCGAGGCGGCCATGTGGTCATTTGGGTGAGAATCCGAGGCAGCAACATCCGTCGTGGGGAATGGGAAGGAGTTTGTGATTTGAAGAGTTCCGTTCGAGTCCATACCAACGATCGATCCAGTAGCTGTGGTTGGGTAGGTTGCGGCACAAGCCTTTACAATCTTCATAACAACCTACATATGCTATTAGCCACAATTTTCAATGTCTTGCCTGTGATATAATCCATACCAATGCCTCAACCTGTACTGAGTGCAAAGGCACCTCTTTGCTAGCAATATCCGCCATGATGAAATATGATACAAATTCGTGATCGTTCGATTACGAATAATTACTGGTAATATTTCGATAGGATCTGGCGCAAATTCGAAGAGTTCCGCGTCCAGTAGTCGTTGTCGCAAAAAGGTGGGTTATTTTTTGAGGATGGATTCTATTCATTTGTGTGCGAAGCCTTGGCGTTTTTTTTGCACTAGCGATGACGGGAATCTTTAACCCCGCGCGAATCTCCTTCTTTCAACACAACGCAATAGTGTTTTCGTTCATCAATGATATGTACAACTTATATTTCAACATAGCGAGTACAGTCTTGAGGCATCCGAATACCTGCAATTAACACGGATTGCAATCATGATACGGAATGCTGAAAATATGAGAGTTTCAGGTAAATTCTGAACGATCTTCGTCTCTTAATTATGTCTATTCTATTGTGGTATCATAAAAACAAGCAAACTTCTAGGTAGTCTAAAATCATGGGTAACTCCTTCTACGCCGTCAAATTCAAGTCCGATATTCATCCAATCGACCTGGAGGGAAATTAGGTTTCGGAATACTTCAGATGGGATATATCATTTTTAGTCGATCCATTGTTCAATCTCCCATCCTTTAACATCGTCCTTCACTAGGAGCCTTAATCGTTCGACTATAAGATATAATCAGCATCTGCAACATGAACAACAGTAATAGGATTGAGCTTACTTTTCCACTCTGTATACATATGCCTGGCTGCGTTGGCTGCGACTCGATGGTGTGGACCCACGCTACCAATTTTAGCATCTCGTGAATTACGCCAAACGCAAGTTGCAAGATTTCGTCCGTTCTTGTCAGGTACTCCGAACCAGTACCTACAGGCTGTCAGTTTATTTGCTGCATACATGGGATTTGTTATCCTACTTGAGAAATCCTCCACTTTCGGTCGCCTCGGCGTGGGCAGCTTTATCAAGAGCACCAAGATCAGAGTAATGAGCGACGGTTTCCGGTGGGACTCGAGATCTGAAAACAACAATGTAAAAGAATTCCTCTTTCCAGCTGTAATTGGAGGCTTTTGCCAGCTCTCGAAGAGAGTCCATAACTTCTTGCCACTAAAGTAAGTTTGGTTAGTGAACCAGAAATTTCAAGACTTGAGTCAGGAGATTGGGGAACATACATTGAAAGTCTCAATATATGGCGCAGTTGCATAATCTTCCCTCAGACATTTCAATCCAACAAGCGCTCTAGCAAGCAATTGATTTGGTGTATCCAAGGTATCGAGATCTAGTAGATGAGGTTTTTCGTCGTATGGACTGACCACTAAGTATCTATCCTCATTCAAGCTATCATTGTTGCTGCTTGAAACCGGATATTTCAGTTCAGTTGAGGATTCGAGTGCATTGGAGATCTCATGGCGCTCAAGATTGTTGAAAGGTAGAGTAGGAGATGTAACAACGGCCATGATGTATGGAAGTATCGAAATTTGAGGTCTGGACAATTTTAGGGAATTGTATAGGAAGAGGAGGTGAGATGGAAAAAGATGTTTTGATGATTGAAGAAATGGATGGATATCTTCCAGATTATACTGGAACGAACCTATCGGAAAGTCAAAGATATAAGAATTGGAAGGGAAAGATGAGTCGAGGAAGGAGCGTCCAGGACGCAATTGCCCAAAAAGATACCACGACATGGTTTTGGATCAATAATATTCTACATTTAATATTTTTTTGCGGGGGTGTCGACCGTTAAATGACTCAGGATGGTACGAAACATAGTACCTATTGCGCCATATTCGGGTGTTGAAGATAATCACGCCTTTCTTTGTTTCGATTGTAAAATCAGGGGAATCAAAAATAGCCCTATAGGGAACAAAGGTGTACCAACATTACATGCGGGCATCAAAGGCTTCATGGTATTTTAGATGAACACTTATTTTAGGAGCCTCATGTATATTAGATAAACCCTTATTTTTGGAGCCTCATGTATATTGTACTAATCAGTCTTGTCCGCATTCCAATTCTTCGGTTTCTTGATCAGAGTTTTGGTACCTTGCGTCAAACTCTATCTGTCCATTGTACTCTGTACTTGGCTAGAGAAGAATTAGAGTTCCAGATTACTCAGGCCGGGAAGCTTAATTTGGACGCTTGAGCTGGAACATTTGGCCTCCCAATCACTGGTAATAGATACTCAATGAGCACAGTATTTCGTTTGAATTCATCTTCATCTCACTAGCACCATTTCTAATCGGATCTTGGATGGCTTCTTCTCGGTGATGAGATGAAGATTCATTCGAAGTTTCGTGTGGTCAGACTAAATTATAAGGTTACTTCCTTGTGCACGTTTCAACATCTTGGACACTTCTCCGTTTGACTCGACCGGAACGATTCGCCTATGTAGAGTTTGAATAGACGTCCATCCATCCTCTTTACAGCAAGATCCACATCATTTCTATAGTTTGCTTGGTCTACGTTTACAGATCTCTTCAAAGTCACTGTCACTACTGTCACTATCAATAGCTCAGTATATGAACCTACTGATGACCATTACTACTGTCGATAGCTGAAAATTCCATCGAACCAATAGACTGCTTATAATTCCGCGCAAAAGTGAAAGCAAAATCGTGTGTTGATATCTTGTATGATTGTTTCCATCAAGTCGAAAATAGGATAGGCTTGGCGATATTCGAACATTGAAAGCACACGCACATAGAGAAAGGGACACTGGGGGGTCAAGGACCGCAGAACTCTGATTGTCCACATGGAATTAAAGATAATCTTGAGTGTATTCGTGTCGTCCCATCATCATCCTATCGTACATATACCCAAGAGACTCTGTCAAAATTACCTGTGGCATCGTAGACGCAGTGGGGCCACTATCCCCAGATTAATGACCCTCCGTCTTAAACTTTGGGCTCCCGTCGATCTCCCAGCCATACTCTTCCACTTTCATAAGACCCTAAATAGAGACCGCTACCCAATGCCGTCCAGCCGGCTCTTAAAAGGGCACCTCGAAACAATCCTTTCATTCCAGCTTCCGCAATAACTTCCCGAGCAATAGTGAGACTGCCCTTTTTCTTTCCTCCAAGGTTATCAATGGATTGACCTCTCTTCTTGGCTTCCTCAATCTTCTTCTTTGCCTCACTCTCAGTGTTTTCTCCTGATGCTGCAAGCATAATTCGGGTCTTCACTACGTCGACGGGTGTTGTGATTACAGCTGCAATAGATCCGGCACTTCCAGCACTAACTGCTGTTATTGTTGCTGTCTCGAGCAACGAACCGGTCATAGTCCCATTCTGCCTCCGGTAGTTTTTGATCAACTCTTTCATGTGCTCAAACATAGGAAATTGCATTGCGGTGAACGGTAGATTCCGAGCAGCTAATGCCGTGTATCCTGTGAACAATTGCGAAGGTCTTTTGAATTTCTTCAATGCCTGCATGGTAACAGAAGCTCCAGATGTTGAGGAGTGCGCTGGCCGACGAATCATCTGTGCATTTTGTTTCAATACCTCCGCAGGAGTCAATATAAAGCATGATACCAGTTCAGCTGCCGCCGAAGCTGCGCTGTGCACAAAAGGTTGGGGTATCAGTGGCGTGTTGTTGCTACCGAAGCTTGTATTTGCTTTGGTGAGAACAGATTTTATTCCTTCATACGTGGTGAAGAATGCTCCTGCTGTGAAACATTAATATTGAGGTAGATACAAAGATTTAGGAGCCCATACATGAAGGTATAGTCACCAGAATTACAGGTCCGACTCCCTGATATAAACCTCGAAATAGTAAACCACGATTGATAGCCTGTTTCGATGCATCAAAGTAGATCTTTTTATAATCTGGACTTTGGAATCGGGTCTTAAGAGTATCCAGAGGGTATACTAGAAGGTCGACAGCTACTGCTGCAAACGCTCCCGCCTGCGAGTTGTGTTAGAAACGTGATCAAAACATTCCAAATCAGAAATCGTGTATGACGCATAAATACAGTACAGAGTACTTCAATGAAATCAAAAAATGGACAACTTGAAAGTCCTTGGTGCTTTATTCATCCACGCTGTTGGAATTTTGTTTATCTTTCCCCTGGCTCACCGGGAGCCAATCAAAAGCCATATGAAGGGGTAATTTTCCAACGCAAACACTTGCTTGCTTGAGCTGTTACAAAATTTTATGAACCAAACGAACTTACAAGAAGAACATCTGTATGTGAATTCGACATTTGAAATCATAATGAAACAAATGAAAGACTTCAATAAGAAATGTTGGAAGGAAACGAGACATGGACCCCTCCAACCATCGTCATAGAAGGGAGCTTTATCGGACGCTAAGATATGATGTATTGTAATCAAAAAGAAAGTAGAGCTCTCGCCTCAGCTTCATTTGGCCACTCAGCACTTGGGCAAGCAAAATCAATTTTGCAGATCAATCTCATACAATTAATCACCTCCCCTTTTCAATTTGTTTATTTTCACACTGGCGAACTGGTTTTGGTCAACAACCTCTCGAGCTGAGGTTAGAAAGACAGCTCCCCGAGAGACAATGGCGGAATCTGCTCCAACACCACAAACATTAACTCCGCAGTTTTGTTTCTCAACAGTTGCACTGAGAGGTATTTCAATGTCTATTCTAATGGTATGCACAAATACGACTAATACTTTATAGATTTCCTTCGCATATCTCGCGCCTCAATTGACGATAGTATAACACAAAATCTCAATGCGCTCGTAACACCTTCGAGGGAAGGGTTTGACCCCTCATCTACTTCGATCCGCAATCCTCGATCTCCTCACACAAAACAAATATCTTCCACTGCATGTCAAAAATTTAAGGAATCGGTTTTGTTTTCTTCGTGGCAGACAAGATCGGATGTGCTGAATTATTGCGCTTCGGTTGCGACGAGTCCGGACCCCGATGATCCAGATTTGCTGGAGAGACAGGTTGAGAATGCTAGGGATAGGGAGAGGGTGGTGGATGAGAGATTGGATCCTTATTCTGCGAGATTCTTCCCGAAAGAGGCGCGGACCGAGAGGTTGGCTGCGATTGTGAGGCAAGAAAGAGGGGTGGAAAATATTGTGAGGGCGAGGAGTTGGGGGCTAGTTAGGGAGAGATGTGGCGGAGATTCGGAGAGCTGGGAAGAAGCTATGGATCAGTGGAGGAAGAGTAGGGAAAGACTTCAATGAGATGGTAGTGTGCATTTGAATGTTTATGTGCAGGATTACACAGAAGCGGGAGTTTTTGGATGGGTTCGGGAAAATATATACAGAGGACTATATGGCTACTGATGGACATATCTGAGAAGCTTGTATGGATGTATGAGAAGCAATAGAAAGAATCAACTCCAACTAATTTAAAGAACGCATGCATATCTTACACCATTGCACGAGAGCAAAACACGGGATGCCTAGTTGTTGGGAATGGCATAAATCACATAAATCATACAAAATGCTTCAAATCTAGACACTTTCTAATGGTGACTCAAACACCAAATGAAGAAAGCAATTGATTAGACTTGCATTACCTTGCACTAGTAATCTGTCTTAATGTCTTTTAATACCATTTAAGTGAGAGTACAACATACTTGAAAGCGGATATGAAATTCGCCCGGAAAATAGCCGGAACTTTCCACCATTGCAACCTCGAAAGTTAACTAGAACTTATTAATACACAACCCCTCCAAACAACACAACTTCCCAACAGAGCAGGAAACTTCCCACCTGTGAGACGGAACTTATAGTCTAGGACTTTTAAATTATTGTCAAGAGCTTTCATACGATCTCGAGACTGTTTAAAAGGACACCAAAGCATTGTGAATCCTGACGTCAGAATCACAGAACGATCTTTAACCCCCCACGCTGTTGAATAGCTTTTCTGGCAAACGCAATTGAGCAGCCATGCCACAACCTTTATCTTCGAAAGAGTCCTCACTCTTCAGGACCGTGGTTCGAAATTATGAAGATAAGCAGTACAAGAAAGGTGCGCTACATATGACAGGTTGTTCACAGGCGCCAACTTACAATCTACAGGTTTGAAAGCTGCCGACCAGATTCTGAAAAAGAACCCCAAGCATGGAGATACTTTGGCCATGAAAGCTTTGATTTTAAACTCTCAAGGGAAATCCGATGAAGCTTTTGCGCTTGCGAAAGTGGCTCTCCAATGCGACTTCAAATCACACGTCTGCTGGCACGTCTACGGACTGCTCTATCGCACCGCAAAAAACTTCGAAGAGGCTATCAAAGCATACAAATTTGCTCTAAAACTAGAACCAGAATCGCAGCAGATCCAAAGAGATTTGGCGCTTTTACAAGTACAAATGCGTGATTATGCAGGTTATATTGTTAGTCGCAAAGCTATGCTAACTGCTAGATCCACCAGTCGACAAAGCTGGACTGCTTTAGCTGTGGCATACCATCTCAATGGCGAATTGGCAGAAGCGGAGAGAACTTTAACCACCTATGAGGGAACTTTGAAGAATCCACCCTCCAAACTCGATTTCGAGAACTCGGAAGCTGTCATGTACAAAATTACGTTAATCGCAGAACAAGGCGATATCAAGAGAGCTTTGGAATGCCTTGAATCGGATGGCAAACACAACCTCGACCGGCTGGCTGTTATGGAGCTGAAGGCAAAATACTTGTTCGAGCTTGGACGAAAGGAGGAAGCTGTAAAGGCATATCGTGCGTTGGTGGACCGCAACCAGGAATTCAAAACTTACTATGATTCCTTAATCCAAGCTATGGAGATCGACCCAACCGATTTGAAGGCTCGCAAAGCGGTTTACGATGAATATGCAGAGAAATACCCACGATGTGACGCTGCGCGCCGGTTACCGTTGGATTTCTTAGAAGGCGAGGAATTTAAAGAGGCCGCAGACAAGTACATTCACCGCATGCTGGATAAGGGAGTTCCATCTACATTCGCAAACCTGAAGCATCTGTATGCCGATGCATCTAAGAAGGAAGCCTTACCGTCTATCGTTCAACAATATATTGAGAGTGGGAAAAGCGAAGAAAGCTCGGAACCAAAGAGAAACGGGGATACATCCAAGGGCAACTCTTCAGCTTACTACTTCCTCGCACAACATTATAACTATTATTTGAGCCGCGACCTTGACAAGGCTTTGGAGTATATTGAGAAGGCTATCGAATTAGAACCCAAGAGCGTAGATTTCCACATGACAAAGGCGCGTATATTTAAGCATCAAGGGAACACCCAAAAAGCCTCTGAGATCATGGAAGAAGCTCGTAGTCTCGACACTAGAGATCGTCACATCAACACCAAGGCTGCCAAATATCAACTTAGAAATGATGAAAACGAAAACGCCTTGAAGACTATGGGGATGTTTACAAGGGCTGAGACTGTGGGTGGACCGCTAGCAGATCTTCATGATATGCAATGTGTCTGGTTTTTGACGGAGGATGGAGAGTCTTATGCTCGCCAAAATAAAATTGGCTTGGCTCTCAAGAGATTTACGGCAGTCTACAACATTTTTGATGTCTGGTATGAAGATCAGTTCGATTTCCATTCTTTCTTCTTACGTAAGGGTCAAATTAGAGCCTATGTAGACATGATGAAGTGGGAAGATAAAATCAGAGAACACCCCTTTTATAGCCGAGCAGCTCTTTCGGCAGTAAAAGTCTACCTTTCGATGCATGACAAGCCAACATCAAACGGAGTCAACGGATCTGCAGAAGAATCCGAAGCAGATGCTCTGGAACGCAAGAAGGCAGCAAAAAAGGCGAGAAAGGAAGCAGAGCGTCTAGAAAAAGAAGCTTTGGCAAAGAAAAATGAACCCAATAAGCCAGTGAAGGATCAGGATGGGGAAGTAAAGAAGAAGGATGATGATCCTAATGGGGAGAGACTGGCGGAGACCAAGGAACCGCTGGTTGATGCTATGAAGTTTTTGAGTCCATTATTACAGTTCAGTCCCAAGAATATTGAGGCGCAAATTCTGGGGTTCGAGGTATTTGTTCGTAGACGTAAGTTCTCTCTTGAGTTTTTTATTTAGCGTATCTCATTTTGGGTGCGATTGCTAACACACCAAATAGAGAAACACCTCCTCGCGCTTAAATGTCTCATGGCTGCATCGGCTATCGACAAGGAGAATGAAAGTGTAAAAGAACAGAAGATTCGCTTCCAGAAGGTCGTGGAATCGGAACTTGAGGGAACGGATGCTAAGGTTGTGGAGATCATTAAGGAGGAGTTTGCTAAGTTGTGAGGGGAACCATCTCTGATTGGTGTGGGGAGCGGCAGCATTGCGAGATCTGCAGGGTGTAAAAGCTTTTCTATATAGTACTTCGAGGTTTCTCAGACGACATAGCGTCATGGATTGAAGGCATAGCATGGCATGGCTCTTCAAAGTTGATGGACTTTTATAGTCTTTCATGATCCAACGTGTCTTTCATCTTTGGCATTGGTTCATGGTCGGAAGGATTGGCGAGAATTAAAAAGAAAGGAATATGGAGAAAAATGAATTTATCGATGGATTGGTAGATAAAAGTTTGCCTGCCTGTTTTAGGTACTGTGTCGGCTCTTCTCTATTCTACCTATCATAGATCTGTGGGCAAATATCATGAGTGTAGGATGATGAAGCAATCGAAGGATATCGATTTGGGTGATGATATCCTCTGTTTGTAGATGATAGAAAGAATGGAGTCAATGTTGAATCAACGTAATATGCTCAGACTAGATTCCTACCTTATTTGGTTCCGTAGATGTACAACCCGGGGACTAACCAGAGTACCTTATCCTGCGTATTGACTTGGGGTTGTTTTGAGACATGTAGTTAATATTCTAGTGGTACTCGTTCGATATAGATGATTCCAGCATTGTACGATTCACTATCTATCAATATCATTCCACAATCCTCATTGTTATATATCACGATTATTGGATAAATTCCTCGGTAAATTCTCGTATAAATATCATTCAGCATTCTTCAATAAATCTACGGCTATTGATGCCTAAGGCTTTCAATCCAGCTACCGAACTCAAAGATATCAGCCAGATCAAGTACCCCAGAAATAAATTAAAATGGAGATGAGTTAAGCAAGTTCGCGTCAAGTCAAATCCAACCGCGTCCATCAATTCTGTGCATCCTACAACGTTAAAATACATAATCCCTTGCCCAACTAATTCTACAATTCTAGAAACAATCCAACAAATATTTACTTTGTGAATATCTTCACAAATTATTCTATTATAGCATTATCTTTGCCTCTTCCTTTCATCAACTTTATTTGTTGCAGTTGCGACCTCAACCAACCATCAAAGGCTTATACACCTTGTACCGAGACCTCTGGAATTTGACTTCAAGATGGTCTCCGCCAGGAAGCGTGGAAGGCAGGAGATGGAAGCCAGTGAGCTTCCAAAAGAACCAAACATGATTGATCAACTCCGAAATATGTGGGAATTTGCAAATCTTGCGCAATGGATTTTCATTTTTGGCAGGACGGTGAAAATCGATGAGAATATTGGCATCGAGGTAATACATCAGCCTTCCCTCTAGCCTTATTCAAATGCTACTTCAATACTAATTAGCTGTCTCAACACGATAGGAACTGGAGATGGAATGTTCGAAAACACACTCGACGGTTCTGCCAGAGATTGGTCTTGCTCTACTGAAGTTTGTTTCTGCTCATCGAGGGCTCACGTAAGTCAACTCCTAGGATCCCTTTATCAAATATCGTAGCCTTGGCTTACTAAATCCAATAGTCCTGAGATTTTCGATGAATATACAAGAAGACAATATGTTGCCAAAGCACCCGAGCGCAATCCATATGGTACCGAAGAGGAACCCGCCAAGTTTACAGAATTCGATGCTTTTACTAAGGTAAGCATCTGCCGAGCTATACTTCATCGAGTTTTATTAATGGTTATTGTAGATTCGAGTTTTACAGCAACTTACTCAATGGGCTATGATTAGTCCAGACCGTATTCGTGAGAGGATGGAAGAAACCAAGGACATCGAACAGACCTCTTGGGTAAGCAGGTATCGATTTATGTCAATATCCAACATTACTAACTTCTTGGAAACAGCGCATCGAACCTTGTGGATGGGACTCGGATGATCGCGAATACTTTGTGCTAGACGACAATCGATTATATCGTCGTACTGAAGCTCCACCACCTCCTCCTCCAGCTCCAGCATACAAAAAGAATTCAAAGAAAGGCAAGGCGGCTGCAAGGGCAAGCAAACGAAGGAAGACAACAGACACAATTGACAGTGAAGCCGAAGCATCGGTAGAAGCACCGGTAGAAGAAAAGGTGGACGATGGGTTTGGAGGCGCGAAATGGGAATGTATTGCTGTTTCATTTGAAGAGTTTACCGCATTCGCAGCGTCAATGGAGAAAACTCGGGATCCAAATGAGAAGATATTACGAAAACGCATCGTCGACGATGTATTACCACTATTGGAAAAGCAAGAAGAAGCCCGAAAGCGCAAAGAAGCACAAAAGCAGCGCGAGTTGATCAATATCGAAAAATTGGCCACAGCCAAGAGATCTAGCAGAATAGCTGGTAAGATGGAGCAACAGAAGCAGGAAGAAGAAAGTAGAGAGGCGGAACGCAAGAAGCAACAAGATTTAGCAATGGCAAAGAAAGAGCAACAAAAATGGCTCAAGCTGGAGAAAGAAAGAGAATCACGAATGATGACTAGGGAACAGCGAGTAAAGGAGAGAGAAGCACGCCGCATCCTCCATGAAGACGAATTGGCCAATCTATCTGAGGATAGCAGAAAGGTTGGATCAGGTGAAGGTCGTCTCTCGGAACGTCATCTAAAGGCCGAAATTGAAAAGAAGAAGCAGGCGCTCGAACAACTTAACGAAGAAGATGACTGGATCTTTGACTGTATTTGTGGCGCTTATGGGCAGATCGACGATGGTACCCATAGTATCGCATGCGAAAAATGCAATATTTGGCAGCACAGTAAGTGCGTTGGAGTCAGTGAAGCTGAGGCTGATAACAAGGACTTTGAGTTCATATGCACTACTTGTAAACGTCGTGCTGAGGAAGCAGAGAAGGCTAAAACTCAACCACCGATGAAGATTAAGCTTGGTCGACCTGGATCCTCTTCCTCCTTAGTGCCACCCAAGCAAAATGGCGTCCCAAGTTTGAATAATGGAGCGATGCCAACTGGTAGGCTATCATCAACTCCAGCTTCACCACAAAAAGCAGCACCTCAGCTACATCTATTTTCTACTACCAATGGAGCACATAAGTCAGCACAATCAGCAAAGGGTTCTTCACCTCGGTCACAGAATAAACCACCACCTATTCTGCCACCAAAGTTCACCAACAGGAATGAACGCGCAGGCTCTCCAATCGGCAAGTCCGATATTAGACAATCCATTGAAACTCCCGTCGGGGAAAGCCCATCTTTATCACGATACAATGGTTTGGGCAACAGCAATCCTTTCTCCTCTCCCGCTCCTCACAGTCCAACTTCTCTCCCACCCCCAAATAATTTGACTACCAATGGCGCGGCTCGATACAACCAGTCCCCTTCGAAACCTCAGAGCTCGCCAATATCTTCACCAATCCAACAACATGCGGATTTGCCAAGTCTCAAAAATAATGGAGATGTGCCAGTTCAACCGCTTAATGGGTTCCACAAAGAGCACAACGATCGTCGTAGTTCATTCAACTTTTCATCCCCTCTTGCAGGAGTTCCCGTATTGACACCATCTCAAAAGAATGGACCGATACCAAGTTCATCATTTGAACACAATGGGCATGCCGCAACGCCAAGTGGAGCCTCACGGTTTACTATGATAACTGCATCATCCCCAGGATTAGATCAAGATCCACTTGATCCAGGTCATGCATCGGCTCTCCCATCTTCGATCAGTGGAATTTCTCCTACAAAACATTCTCCTCCGCGCCCAGCATCAAATGGCTCAACAACCCCCGCCATTCTCCCCCCAGTTGCTCCATTATCACCGAGTCCGCGATCACAAAATCTTGCTCCACCTGTAAAGCCTTCAGAGCCACAATTGAGTCAAAATACAGCTCACTAAACACCGTGATTATGGATCAGCGCAATTTGGTGCCTTACAAGGGCTTGATTCTCGCTTTCTGATTAAATAGCTTCTGCCCTACAACACGGTTTAAGTTTCTTATTTTTCTCTTTCCTGCAATCTTCGATCATGTTCGATCTTGCAGTGTACCAACCTAACATGCCATTTACCTGTGCAAGATTCAAGCAAGCATATTCTCATTCTTCTCCCTGTATTACCTTTTTGTTTGTGAGTGGCGTTGGGATGGGGAATTAGAAGGGAATAAAATGGCGAATTTACATATCATGAAGATGAGGAATGGGATACATCGTTCTGAGATGAATGAATGGATGTATGAGTGTTGATGGATAGATGCATATCTGCAGAGTCATCTTTGACTCTGGCTTTAGGAGATATGACTTGTATTATGTTGAGAAGTGACAAAGATGTTTTGGAAAAGGAAACTGAATCAGTGGGTTGGTAGTTGTGAGCGAGACGACTTGGTTGCATGAAATGCGAGATGAGATGGGATTACAAAATATCAATTGTACTTTATATTTTAAATATCAGTATGTTTATAAATTCTTGATTTGTGAGGTATGTAATTTGTGATGTGTGATGTGCTTAATAGATAGATGCGGTGGAAGCCAACGTGACTTCATTTGGATTTGGCGGGATCCATTAAGTATGTGCTTTTGAGCTGGGTCAAGTGGCCTTTCTGTTCCCTTGTTAGCCTAGCCTACTTTATGTATTCTTCACATGAGCAATTTGAAATCCGATCTGACATCCATAACTCCAATCTCATCCATTTGTCTCGTGCTTGAATCGGCCTAGATAGTCAATAGTTTTGGGCTGACTCTTGAGTAGAACAATCGGTTTATTTGGTGTCTTTATTGATTGGGTTATCGATTGATTGATTGATTGATTGATTGATTGATTGATTGATTGATTGATTGATTGATTGATTGATTGAGTTTAAGTTAGGTTAAGTTGGGTTAAGTTGAATGGGGAGAAGCTTATCCCCTAGACTGCCAACTAGCAGCGCTATATATAGCCTATGCACTGGGCAAGAATATTTATAACTTTATATACAATATTATATATAAAAACTTCAATATTATATATGAGGATTTCAATTTATTGAAAAAATAATAATAAATATATCAATTTTATTTATA
>PQXL01000431.1:0-34354 GCA_004916875.1 Botrytis galanthina
ATTAGAGTTAATTGATATTTCTATTTATTCAATATATTCTATATTATATAGTACAATAGTAAAGCTTCTAATTGAAGAATAAATCGAAAGTGAGTGAAGTGAAAAGACCCCCCTTCAAGCTTTCGGCTAATACCTTTAGCTCACACTCGTTCTCCTCCTTCTCCACTCATTCCCTCCTCCTCTTCTTAACTCCTACACTCACTCCTCTACTCTTTCTAACTCACACTCCTTTCCCTTTGTCTATTTTCTTTCTACAACTCTCAATATTAAAGTCTTAAACCCCATTTTTTTATATAAAAAAGTTTCAATAATAAACAGTTTACAAAAAGTACCGATTCTATTTATTATATATAAATTTAGTATATCATTATTTACAACTATATTATCAATATTATAATATACATATTAAAAGTTTATATAGGAATTTATATTGAATTTCTCTTCGTCTCGAGTAACGGCTTTGCTACCACAGGGGAACAGCGACGATGGTTACCAACAGTTGGAAATCTACAGCTTTTCACTCGTGGAAAATTAATTTTATATACAAGCGGAGAATGTTTTTAATCATCGTTACAGCCGGTGCCCATTACTTTATCAGAGATGCTGAAGTGCCTCTCTACATTAGTGCGGGTTTGTTGCATCTTCTATTTTTCGTCGTACAACCGAGGTTAGAAATCCACGCAAAAAAAGTCCATTTTTGGGCTAGCTTTGATAATCACTTGTCGTGTCCAAAGTTGAAAGTCGTTCCGTGGGTGCGCGGGTGGGGTCTCCCCCTGGCCACTGGCCTCGACCTAGGCTGATCGAATTGCCAGATATGGAGATATGGCTACCCCCCGATGGGCATTTTCCGCGGAAATGATATGGAGTTATCATCTGTGCAAGCGCCGCGTTTGTTTGCCGATGACTTCCTCTCGCAAACATTGTAGCATGGAAATGTTGCCTTCCTAATCGAGTTCGGTAGAAGAGTTCAAGTATCTAGAATCGATTCAATACCGTAAGGCTGGATATGAATCTCCTTCACCGGCTCTATCTAGCAGGCTCCAGTAGATAAATTCCGGTCTTGACTACAATTATCATATAGAACACTGGATTGAATGATTGCTACAAACACAGAACCATTTTTTCAGCAAGTCATGGCAGAAGAAAAACAGCTAACAACAACGATCAACGGCACGGAATCCCGACCTATGATCTTCCCGCTTGAAAAAGACAAGTCAAAAGCGAATGACAATATCGATGACATTAACGTCATTGATTTCGAAGGAGAGGATGACCCGCTCGATCCTATGAACTGGAAGCCATGGCTTCGTTGGTCCCATATAATGTTGATGTCGTTGATGGCTTTCGTTTTGTAAGGCAACCCAGAACGCGGAACCGATGTTCATTAAAGCCTGAGCGCTGACTATTTTCGCAGAAGCTTGGGTGATCTTGCTTTTGCTCCAGCTGTTCCCATGCTTCTATCAGATTTACATGTATCGACAGAAAGTCCTCTATCAACCCTCGTTATTTCAATCTACTCTCTCGGAACTATCGCAGGAAACCTGCTCGGTCCACCTATGTCTGAACTGAAAGGCCGCATATTAGTTTTACATACATCCAATGCTTTGTTTGTAGTGTTCGTTGTGGCCTGTGCAGTCAGCCCACAATTCAGGTCTTAATAGCGATGAGGTTCTTGGCGGGAGGATTCGGGGCTGTGTCATATACATTAGGCGGTCCCATCATTGGCGACTTGTTTCCAGCAGAAAAGAGAGGTGTCACAATGGCTGTTTTCTCAGGAGGTCAAATGATCGGACCAGTTGTCGGTCCAATATTTGGTGGATATCTTGCCCAAGAGCAGGGCTGGCGATGGGTCTTCTGGCTGATGGTCATACTTTCTGGAGCCGTTTATATCCCTTCCGTTTTGTTGATGAGAGAATCGTATCGACCAACAGTCCTCCAGAATAAGGTTCGAAAGCTGCGTAAATCTACTGGAAATCAGCAACTCAAGTCAAAGTATGAAGTTGACGCCAAGAGTAATGGATCGATGGGAAGTGCACTTCTACAAATCTTGGTTCGTCCTTTTAAGATGTTCTTATTCTTTCCCATGGTTACTGTAATTTATATTTATATTGCAATCGTGTACGGATGTGTACATGATTTTCACAACGATGGACATCTTATATGAACAAGTCTATCGGTTCTCCACTGGAGACATTGGACTCACCTACATTGGCCTGGGTGAGAAATCCTCATGTTTTTCACTGTGACATAAAAAACAAACTATTTGGTTCTGACAATAAGTAGGAATTGGCCTTTTTATAGGTGCAATGCTTTGTGGTGCAACGTCAGATTGTAGGATGGAAAAGGCGTCAAAGGGCGGAGAACAGAAGCCAGAATATCAATTACCGCCTCTTCTCTTAGGCACCATCACTGTTCCTCTGGGATTGCTTCTCTATGGATGGGTAGCACAATACCATCTGCATTGGGCATTACCATTAATCGGCACTGGATTTATTGGATTTGGCTTCATGACTACTCTTCTTCCATCGACCAATTATTTGGTTGATAGTTTTCCTTTACATTCAGCATCTGCAATAGCGGTCACTGAACTACTGCTTGCTGCTTCCGGCGCGCTTTTTCCACTTGCAGCGCCACCGCTGTACAACCATATAGGGTATGGGTGGGGTAATTCGGCCCTGGCGTTCTCGACTATTGCCTTTGCACCTCTGCCTTGGCTGTTGTTAAAATTTGGGGAGCGGATACGTAAGAGGGAGAATGCTACCACATTATAGCTTTACGGATCTTATCATGCTTAAAAGAAATTGGACGGAAGTTGCCCCTCCTTCTGTAACTCATGTATTTTTGCTCGTGAGGAGCATATGTAACGGGTTATCATGTCAAAAATCGGTCACATTACACTCTGTTTCAATGCACTTATAATCTCGATATTCTCATAGCTTGGACTCTACAAAATTCATGCTCGGTGATGATTATATGTTCTAAAATATGTTGATTTATGAGGACTGCAGACTTTGTGGGATAATTTCTCAATAGAACGCTGCTATAAATCTGGCTTCGCAATCTCCTCCATCAGTCATAGTAACTCCCACAGGCAAAGGGAGCCCCGCGCTAATAGGGTTCTAACTTCTGACTTGATGACATCCATGAGAACAACGAACGGAGATTTCAGAAAATGTTTCTTATCTGTGGTCTACAAGGCCTGCGATTTCCTAATGACAAATTTTTTATGAAGCATGTTCTTACTACTAGAATCTAAACTCAGGCCCCCAAAAGATCACGCGGGACGCTTAGCTACCCATGGTAGCTCTGTCTTTCCAGCTACATAAATACCATCCCGAGGCTTCCACATCCACCAAATTAGCACCGGGCCAAAGTCGGATTCGAGCCTTCTCCATGTGTTGGTTGGATTTTCCACACGCATATCCACGGCAATTTTTTCAATAGATCTCAAACCGAACTTTTTGTAAAGGGAATAGCCCATCTCGCTAGATTCCACAACCACCTCAACTCCCATTCTCTCGGCCCTCTCCATTCCCCATTGCATAAGCATACTTCCATAACCCTTATTGCGTTGATTTGTGTAGGTAAACATGTAATCTAGTTCTAAAGGGAGTTAGCATGAGAGTAAGGATCGTGGACTGGGAAAATTTTACGACAATGAGGCCTCCACAAACGCTCCCCCCTGAATCGATAAATTTGATTCAAAACCCGACTTGCGAAATCTCGGCCGACACCTTCCGGATACCAGAGAGCAACCAATTCCGGAGCACTATCCTTATAAGGGGAAGATGTTTCGTGGAAATTCCAGTGTGCACCACTGTAGACTACCTCCTTTGTGTCCTCGTCATCAGTCACGTATATCCAGTGGCTGGTAGGATCTTGCTCGTGATAAGACCAGAGTCTGACCTTGGACTCGGCAACAGCTTTGGCGTATCCTTCTTCGGTTGCCACGGAAATTGGGAACAGGATATTCATGAAGGAGGTATAGGGATCATAGTTGGAGTCCCAGAAACAATCAATGGCAGCGCTGAATTCGGCTTGAGTGGTGACTTCTTTGACGATTGGTGCCATGATTCTCGCTAAAAGTCAAGTAATATTTATTGTAAATATGTTTTTGATTTTTGTGTTTGCAAGATAAAGAAAGGATTTTGGATCCAATCAATACTCTTGCAGAGAGTATTGACCTTCCTGTTCTGTAGTAAAATTGGGCTCCATTTTGGCTCTGGACAATGAGCAGGGATCTTAAGAACATCAGGGGTCGAGATAAATACAGATAAGAATCTCCACAAGCAATGGCGCAACGGGAATTGCTTGCATAATTCAAGGGTCAAAGATATTCCATCAGTAAATTATTGTCCCAGAGGTGTGTGCCAAGAACGGAAAAGAGCTGATGCACTTGAAATCACAAGTGGGTCAATGCACCTAGCCGGCTTGGTCAAGCGGAGATGGTAAGCTGCAATCCCTCGCTAAATTTCAAATAAAACTATCTGGACGTATCTACCACACTGCCGGGACCGGTTAACGAACGACAAAAGATCCTCAGCGAACTTCCACCCCCCTGCCACCAACAACCACCAACGAGCTCCATGCAAGTTTTAAAATTTTCACCGCCAGTATCCTCCATGCTACTTAATATCGACCCTTCCGAGGTACCCATTGCGACTCTGTCTGCTTCCATGATGAATCTATGCCTCATAACTGCATATTTATTGACGTGACATGATAGTAAATCTTGGGGTGTTGACCAGCTGACCAATATTACTCTAACAACACTTACAAAGACTAATTGCAGCGTTACAATATATCAAATCAGAACCAGAATGTGTCTGAGGTATCGACTAAAGCATCTGTGATACTACCTTCGTGGCATGATATTGAGCGGTGAACTTTTGATTAGACAGCTTATCAAGTTTTTGGGAAATTGCTTACACGTGGCTATTCACTTTGATAATGGTGATTGTTCATTTCTCCGATCCTCATTTTTTAGCCACTACAGCAACCTTCATTTTTACCTCCCATACACAACGCGAACATGATGGAACGAAATATGGGAGTAGGAGAACAACAACATACTCTCGCTGAATCCGAGGAAGGCCAAGTGGATGAAGGCACGGTCTATTCGCCAAGCCATCGCAATGGTATCGTTAGCAGGTTTCAGTTGATTCTTGTGTTCTTCGTTCTGTCACTTCTAGGGAACCTCTACTTTGCAGCTGAAAATAAGAGTCTGAAGTACATACTTGATGGAAAAGGAAGGTCAAAATATGTTAATTCAATCCCTTAAACGTTCAAAGATTTTTATTAATATTCTTATGAAAATAGCCGGACTCGAAGTCAGTGGAAGGATAATCTATCATGCCCAAACTGAGTACTCCGGCCCAAATGAGACTCTCGTAGATCAGATCTGGAGCTCAATTGACACTAGTCCGGGTGCCATTGCGATTTCGCTCGAATATGCTGCTAATAACGATGTTCTCACTTCTTTAGACACATTTCCCTGGGATGGCAAGAAGGGGATTGTCTTTGTGCGAGGGTTTCACGACTTGCATTGTTTGGTTAGAGATATTAGTCTAAGATTATGTGCACATCTTTGGCTGACACAACAATCCACTAGAAACTGATTAAGCGATCGCTTAGTGAATACCGTGATGGTAACCCTCAGACCAAAAGCCGTGCACACATCTCTCACTGTGTCGACACTCTGCGACAAGGCGTACTTTGCTCTGCAGACGACACGCCTATGCCGACAGATGACGGGACTACTGGAGATGGACAACCATTACAATGCCGAATCTGGGACAAGCTGGTGAAGAAAGGGGGGAGGGTTGTGAGTATTAAAAGGGATCCGAATGCAGTAAAGTCAATAGAAGAATTGATAGAAAATATAAAAAGAAGAATTTTTGTAATAAATTCAAAAGAATATTAATTGAAAGAAATAATTAAGTTGATTAAAAAAATGAAAATTATAATTGATAGTATATAATTATTATAGGATTTTGAAAAAGTGTTTATTATTGTTGAAAAAGATTATATAAGAGGGAAAGTTATAATTAATATTAGCGAGTGAGAAAGAGGGAAAAGATTGATGAGAGTTCTCAGATCAGGAAAATATTTTGATTGGCATGAACTTAAAAGTAAAATGGGGAATCCGTGGATTATTATCACATTTCTACTCAAACATAATAACAGGACACCTACTTCACGATGCGGATCATTCCAAAAAGTCCAATAGACTTGCAGCAAAGAGGAACACCAGTACCTCAACAACTTCTCAATAATCAAACCCAATTCTTTGCTTGAGAGCTTTCTCTTCTTTGCCTGTCCAGTATTCACTTCAAACACTTCTTCCAATAAACCATCACTTCACAGTTATCTTTGATTGTATAGAAAAAAGGTACAAGCACCATTCTCACTATTTTGGCGCTGCAAAATTCTCGAGTGCCCGGAGGTGATTGTATGAGCTCATGGAATGGAACTAGATAAAGCAGCGTGATTAATACCATGATATGAATATTGAGTTCCATAATTGTACACCGCGGTGATGGACAAAAAAAGGTGCCACATATATCATATTGTAAGGTATGATTCTTAGACCATGTATTCAGCGTAATCGAGTCAGGATCTATTCGCCTATATTCAAATCGGGCGAAAGATCATCCGACGAAGCAAAAACGAAAATAGTTTCATGGAACGCAACAGCATAGTTGTGAAGAGCACGTTAACTCTGAAGTTCGATTTCACTATAATTGCCTAAGATCAGACCAATCGAATTCGAAATAGCCAGTGCCACTCTGGTGCTCGAACTCGGGCGCTTAAATTAATATCTTCGTTGAGCCACTGAATATTGGAATGGTGGGGCGATCGTGCATATATCGATGCAGTCTCCGCTATGATAGGCAGATAGTTGATGCTACTGCATTAGTGATCATAATAGCTTGAAAGGGATCAGAAATCAGATACTCCAACTACTCGAAAATTTGTGAGCCTCATATTGTGCTTGACAAACGAAAGATAGAATAAAAGCCATCCCACTTACAACTTAGCTAGACTAGCCCCTCGGTCACCACATCATATGCCAAGTCCCTTCAGCAAACACGATGTCCTACCCCACCTACCTCATCTCCTCCTCCGGCCTCCCCAGAGATCACCACAGCATTTTCATCGAAACCAGCCTCCACGGTCCACAAACTGGCCATATCTACCAAGTAACTGGAAACATACAAACCGGGATGATTCACGCACATCGTGCTTCTCTTATTGCTCCTGAAGAAGCACCTGATTTTGGAGGAATGAAGAAATTCTTAGGGATAGTAAAGATTGAGAATTATGAGAATGTGAGGAAGATAGTGGATGCAGTGGAAGCGCCGAAGAAACAATTTGAGGGAGCGAGAAGGATAGATTCAGAGGCGCCGTTGAGAAGGTGTCAGGAGTGGACGAGGGAGGCGGTGAGAGAGTTGAGGGAGAAGGGGGTTTTAGAGTATATTGGAGATAAGTAGGAAGAGTGCTGATTTGAGTGGTTTGGTGGTACGTTTGAAAAGTTCGGGTTGAAGAGTCTCGAGTCTTGGTTCTTGATGGTTTGTTGTTTCTAGGGACTTGTTCTTATAATATATGTCGTCGACAATAAACAACAAGCTGTGTTCGTGGAAGGTATATCATACCCTCACCGTTCTTTTAGAATCGCTTCTCATACCTACCCAACGACACTGTTGAGTCTACACAAGGCCACCAATATATGTGGGAGGATATTAAACATTGCTCTAGTCGCTTAAGGTCGGCAATCTCTTACTATAATCTGCAACATAGTTAAGTATCGGGAAGGGGATGGATTCAGGTTAGAATCATTTTCTGGATTCTTACACCATGTGTGGCTTTTCCAAAGAAAAAAAAAAAAAAAAAAAAAAATGAAAACAATTTACAAGCTTATCAAACGTCAAAGATGCTACAAATGCTCAGAGGACTGGAGGAGGTGTGGTGACTGGAGGAAATACAGGCACTCAACGAAATGCAGACACTCAAGGAGGGGACTCAGCTCAAGCTTCTCCCAATATAGAGCTCAACCCATTGAACACTGAGCCCTCAAAATTGGTGCCAACGCAATCCGGAAGCACACGAAAAGACTTGCACCTTTAATCAGAAGCTGACGCTAGGCCTTCCTGGTCTACAGAAGAGGGACTGTGAAATTAAAAGAAAGTGGATATATCGATTTGTTGTCACAACCTGAAGGGACATACTAACAACATGTGAAGCATAGACCCATGCCGTCAGCTACAATTCCTCCTCAGATCTGGCATTTCAGACCTTGGGGAGGTAGAGCATTTCTCGCTTAAATCAAAAGGACTCGGGCATGAAAAGTAGATTACATGGGGTTGACGATATTTTATTCTTCTGGCCTCTAGCTACTCCTTTTTCCGTTTCACCACCCATAGCGTAGTGTTTAGCAGCAGATGGTGTATTATCACGTTGACCTGTGATATACATGCTCATTCATGCCATCCAAACCATGTTCATTTTCCACATTCCATTCATCATTATCCATAATCCTACGTTCTTCCGCACCTCCAAGCCCCATCACACCAGAACAAAATTCATCATGCCAGAAGTAATGTCACTACCGCCCAACCCCTATGCTTCCAATTATCTCCTCGCGTCAAGATATGCCTTGGCATCATCCCATGTCTTCTTCTCAGCATCCTTCATCTCTGAATCAGACAAAGTCTTGACTCCCTTATATAAAGCATCGAAGAAACCAAACGCAACATCAAGATCCTCTACAAAGTTGATTGCATAAGGAATATATTGATTAGCATATCTTGTTACTCTTTTCTCCTTGTCCTCTTTCAATGATTCGGGATTGACACAGTCATCAAGGTAAGTTTTGACGGCGATTCCGAAAGCGATATCAATATCGTTATCAAATGGGAGACTATTTCAACGATGGTTAGTGATTTGACCGCTTCGAAAGTTGATGATCAATTGAACAGGTGACTCGAATGATGGAATAAAAAAAGAACGTACCTGCGACCTAACCCTTGATATTGCTTAACATCACGGGCAACTTGACCACTCAAAAGCATCGAGGCGACAATAGCTTCAATTAGATCTCTATCTGTTTCCCGAATAGATTTGATGATCGAGTGATATGAAAGGAAATTCTTGCTCAAAGGACCAGTATACCCGATTGGGGAGTGTCTGACTTTGAGAAGACAGGCAACCCGACTTATGAGCATACAGTTTGCTTTGTCTTCCTCTTCGCCTCGCAGTGGCCCTCCAATCAATTCAGGGTGATGGTCACGATTGTGGAGATTTTGGAAACGAATGAGCTCGAATGCCACGAATGCTGCTTCCTCAATAAAGTGGACATCCTTATGTTTCTCGGAAATAGGTTGGATGGCTTTCAAAGTAGTGGCCAATGCTTTTCCCCAATTTGTAAGCTCGTGTTGATCGTTGATGTAGCCTCTGAGATGAAGTAGACGCCATAAAGAATTGGAAAGAATCTCTGCCTTTGAGGAAAGACCAGTAGTCTTTCCTTTGCCAATAGTCTTAGCGGGGAGGTCCTTGTTATCAAGTAACGATATCGCAGCAAAAGACAAGGTTCCTGCTTGTAATGATTTTGCTTCCACTTTCTTCAATTCAGGATCCTTTAAACCCCATACATCAACTAAGTTATTAGTCTGTGGCTGTAAGCGTCTATGGTTTAATGATAGCTTGTTTTCATCATCGAACCATAAGCGCATGGTGATATCCTTGTAGAGGAAACCACGATGCATTCGGGGAGCAATGAGGGCTGCAGAAGTTTCTTTGAGTGGCAAAAGAGATTCTGTAACTAGCTTTCGATATTCAGGTGATACAAAGCCATCGAGAGTTGGAAGAACATGGTATTCGAGAGAGTTGAAAGTGTTCATAAGACGCGAACTGATCACATCCTTTTGAAGATAAGAGTATAACTCTGCAGGGAGTTGCAAACCGAGATATTCATGATTGTCTCCTGTCAAGTGATCAAAATCTCTGATATGAATGCTTCCATCTGTGTGCACAGTAACACAATGCTTGATACCCATCTTTGCCTTTCGGTACTTGTCAAGCCAGTCTCGATCTTGCAAATTTAAGATATCGTTGAAAGCCGTGCAAGTCGCACTAACCGACTTTTCCGAGGTTCTCAGTAGGTTGATAGCATCACCAACAGTGTAGGGTTGACGGGTAATGATAGATTGATCTTGGAGAGGAGGGAACGGTGGTAAAAATGAGGTTCCGGTCATTAATAATGCATCAGCAAGCATGTCTGGTGTAACATTGAGCTTCTTGACAATTTCAGACCTAACAACGCCTCTTAAGGATTTGTTTTCCCAATCCGCTGGGGTAGGTGGGTAAATGACAGCATCCCAGATGTCATAGAGGAGTAATTCTTGAGAGCCCATGATTCCATCAATGAATTGTTCATCATGGCGATCGAGGGCGGCGAGCTGAGCACAAGCACTAAAAGGAGCAGTCATGTAGTCCAAGTCTCTCGCAGTAAGCACTTCCTTTAGGATGTGGTATAGGTCGGTAATTTGGATAGCGCCTATATGAAATTAGTACAAATGAACGATATCGATTCAACACTCAGGAACTCACTGGCTTTGCGAAAAGCTGCGACAGCATCTGTAGGATTGCCTTGGTTGTAAATTGCCCAGGCTTGTTCTGTTTCGGGTATGGCAGACTTCAGACGGCGCATAGTCATTTCCTTCTTGCCAACAACTGATTGACCTTCAAAAACGAAGTATGGCTCCATTTCATGCTCCTTCCATTTGTCCAAATCGTTCTCGATGTGTAATTTCAATGCCATGGGTTCTCCACCCAAGGCTGCAAGTAGAGGTTCATCGGCAGGGCCTTTCAAAAGATTTGACAGGTATGCTGTAGCTTCCACACCTATTTTCGCGTTTACTAAATCGGAAAGTGGCATGGAACTGTTTGTCGCAAATTAGCAGATGACTTCCTGCGGAATGATTGAGATCTTACACTACCCCAGCATCAATGTATGGGTCGCCAGTATTTACTGCATATGCTATATCAGTCCAATGCTCCGGAATATAGTATGCACGATCGAATGTGCTATCAACCCAGCAAACCGATGCCAACAGCGCATTTTGGATATCCTGGTTATCATCGAAAGGATTTGACGCCACAAATTCAGCTTCGGAAAGCACTTCACGGATAATTGAGCCAAGCGTATCCTCCGCTCCGCAGCCCATTTTGCTTCTCGAAGCTCAAACTTTCGTAGAGGTGGTGGTGGAAGTTGAGGTTGAGCTCGCGATGATTATGGTTGCGGTTGAGGTTAGAATTGAGAAGGAAATCGAACTTACGAGGCATCTTGAATTTAGATCCTGAATATGATTCACTCGTTCTTCCCAATTATGATTCGATTCCTAAGTACTTTCCAAAAACGAAAGATACCAAACCTTATATTCGTGTTGTGGCCCTCTTAGATAGTATTGGAGGGGTGTTCGTGGGAAGGAACGTTGGTGGTCTGCAAGATCAATGATGAGTAATGGGTGAGTTGAAGTTATTATGGGCTGGTGTAAAAGGAGAATCTACGGTCGAGTATGTTGACGGGGTATCTGAGGGGTATATCGGAGTGAGATGAGTGTATATTTCAGAAATTGAAATGAAAGTACTTAAATGCGCAGAGGTGGTGGTTGTGTCTTCCAAATATAATTTTGGAATTGAAGTTCAGACCACAACCGCAGTTCGAGAAGTGTCCAAGCTCCCAAAAGGATCGGTTCAAGGCTTAGTGTCCCCCGTCCTCAGCCCGTGGGCTCATCACGTGAAATATATGATAAGGGAGGTCTCTTCAATGAATTCTTATCAGAAGCTTTTTACAAATGAATATATTTCATCCCACCCTGGAAAAGGTATAAAGAAGAATCATATCCCACTTCCATTCAATCATACATCCCTCAGGAATCATGTCGTCTTCAAACGAAGGAAGAATACCAGTCATTGATATCTCAGGCTCAGTACCTCAATCGGAAGTTGCTAAACAACTTGTGGATGCAGCTGCAACTTTTGGTTTCGTTTACATAAAAAATCTGGGGAAAGATATCCCTGTCGATGCCATTGATAGAACATTTGAGTTGGTGAGTACACTTCCCTCGAATTTCGGTTACTATTATGGCTAAAACATAGAGTAGTCTCAAAAGTTCTTCTCTTCCCCTGTTGAAGAGAAGCTACCATGCAAAATCGCAAATAATGTATGTGATAAGTTGAGTTGTATTCAGCCATCGGTATATGGCAGCTGACGAGGTGTTAGAATCGGGGATGGTCTGGAATGCATACAGAGAAATTAGATGAAAAGAATCAACGGGTACGTTATGTCGTCAATGAAACCATTCAAGGCTTCAAAACTAATAAATTTACAGGTTGGTGATTTCAAAGAGTAGCTTACCTTTCCTACAACTCGTCCATTCAAGTCCGAACTAACTCTTGCCCCTTAGAGCATTCAATTTAGGCGACTTTGTCAATGGAAAAGCCGACCAACCACTTCCACCGTCATTATCGTCACATGAATCGGAGCTTAACGAGTTTCAACTCTATTGCCATAAGCTTTGTCTCAAGCTCCTTACTCTTTTCGCCATCGGTCTTGAGGTATATATTCCAAACAGCCCACCTTCATCAATACTCTCATTTGCCACAATCTACTTCATCTCAAGAAGATTAAAAAAGCTAACTTTCACAGATTGACCCCGCAGCTGGCGGCTCCGAATGGTTCTCCTCTAGACATCACGGGGGCACAACAGGATGCATTCTCCGTCTGCTTTACTATCCTTCCTTGCCCCCAAATTCTGACTACCAACCCGATGTCGATATCCGAGCTGGTGCTCACTCGGACTATGGATCTATTACCCTTTTATTCCGTATGTCATTTCCTCAATTGCTATCACACCCCCAATCTAACAACCAATTTCTCCAGAACGACCCTCCCAACCGGGTCTCGAAATCCTTCCTCCATCCTCCTCTTCAGAGCCAAAATGGACCCCAGTTCCAATTCAGCCTCCTACTACGGAAAATGACCCATCTCCACCAATCCGTAAGCATATATTCCCCTCCCCAAGTTTTGCGCCTTCAATCCTCCATGTCGCTTTTTCCAAATCGCCCCTTCCGTTCACCCTCGAAATGCATTCCCCTTTCAGAAAATATGACTAATCTCCACCCCACCCCAGTCGTAAACATAGGCGATCTCCTCTCGCACTGGACGAACAATCTCCTTGTCTCCACCGTCCACCGCGTGATCTTCCCCAAATCTCTTCCAACTGAAATAGCAGATCGTTACAGCATAGCCTATTTCTGTCATCCTGTCGGCACCACAGTATTAGAAAGTGTACCCAGTGAGCGCGTACAGAAATTTGGAGAAGCAAATGGAGAAATAGAAAGGAAGAAGGGAGAGAGAATTACAGCTGATGAGCATTTGATGGGAAGATTGAAGGCTACGTATGCTGGTTTGTATGAGGAAGATAAGGTGGACAAAAAGGAATGAACGTGAGGTGTGATCTAACAGCATAGGAAGATAGTAAGTAATATGTTCTTGAATTCTAATGCAATAGCAATTCTACCTATAAGTAAGATTCGCGCCAATAAAGGCCTTTCCTTCCGGAACGCTTGTATAATACAATTGATGGAATCGTTGCAAGGACGATGCCGGTATATATTCCATGGGATATCACACTTGAGTTTTTGTTTTCTTCCAGCAAAGTGACACTCACGCTCCAAAACAACTAAACTTTGAGTTATCCGCAATACTAGCACAATCTGTCTCCAATCACTCGCTCTATGCGTCGGCCTTTTCTTCCTTGCTCTTAGTCATCTCATCCTTTTCTTCATTGATCTCAGTTTTCTCATTCTTTTCTTCCTGGGTCTCAGTCGTCTCGTCCTTTACTTCCGCCTCCGCAGCAGGTTTTTCTTCTACAGACGGTGCTGCGGCTGTTTCCGTAGCACTTTCCGCACCAGTCTCTGTCTTTGTGACCTTTTCTGCATTCGACAACGCATTCCATTCATCCAGGTACTTCTCAACTTGTGGTCCCCAGACCTCCTCTCCCTTTTCCAAATCATCGTAATCCAAAACGTTCTTACCCAACTCGAACTGTCCCTGTCTGACTCTAACCAAACTGGTCATCAATCCTGCTGATCCTAAATCTGCACCGAGATCATGGCATAATGATCGGACGTAGAAACCAGATGATACAGTCATGCGGATTTTAGCCGCTGGGGGTCCTTTCTTGACGTCTTCTTTGGAGGGAATAGGTTGATCTTCAATTGGAGTTTTGTCAGAAGAAAGACCTCCTGACATCATCGCATCTTCCTTCTCTTCTTCGACTTCCTCCTTGGCTTTCTTCGTCGGTTTTTCCAAAACTAAGTCATCTTGATCATCACCCATTTTTCTCTTTCTACTTTCGAAATCTTCCAGCGCCCTCTCATTCTCTGCTTCCTTCCCATTACTTGCTGGCTCAGCTCGCTCCTGCTTCCATAACTTCGCCGCAACATTGACCTCCGCATAACCCGCTTCTTCAGTTGGCGCCTTCCATTCATGTTCACCACCTTCATACCACTCGAGCAATTCCAGCTCCGAGACATCAACAGGTCTCCTTTCAATTTCTTTAGGGATTTCCTTTCCCTCGCGCGCATATTCGTAAAGAGGCTTTCCATTCATTTTCAAAGCCGAAAATAACGGTGGAAGTTGCATAAATTTTCCTCGATATTTAGCAAGTCCTTTCTCAACCATTTCTCTCGTAATATGTTCATAAGGAGCCCTCTTCAACAATTTCCCATCTTTATCATATGTATCTGTCGCTGCACCAAATAATACAGTGGTTTCATAAGTCTTAGTACAGAGAAGGAAATTGCCCAATTCTTTTGTGCCTTTTCCAACTCCCGCAATGAGGACTCCAGTAGCCAATGGATCTAAAGTTCCTCCATGACCAATTTTAACCTGGACTCTCTTGCCTGACTTCCTGCGTCTTTGTTTTTGGTTGTGCCATTCGTTTTCTCGATTTCGAGTTTCTATTTGAATGTAGGGTGCGAATAATTCGGAGGGATTGAAATGGTGTTGAAGATCGCGAACAATTTGAGCGGACGAACGACCAGTGGGTTTATTAATGGCTGCGGGGTTCTGTCAATTATATTCATCAATTGAAGAGAGAAAACAGAGATTCGTACCGAAAACGCCTTCCATAACCTTTCCTTTCGTCATTTTCCACCAGGAAAGTCTGGACATCTGCTAGTGTTAGGTTGTTATGGGTGGTAATAGATATCCGTTGGTCGATATGGAGTGGAGTTTACTTCGATTCTCCAGCTTTTTTTTGTGCCATGGAACTTGCTGCAGAGTCTTAGCTTGGCATCCTTATCACCACGTGATTAAAGCTTTACTCATTATCAAGGACTTCGGAGTTTCATTTGGCCGACTATCATCTTTATCAACCAACAGCTTCCTTGAGTTTGAGGAGGTAGAAAATAAAAAAGACGTATTATTACACTTGACCTTGTTCTACCTTGTTCTATTGTACACAAAGATATTGTTGAAGAAAAGAGTATTTTCACATCTGGAACCTAAGCATCACGTGCTATAAAATTGTATCAACAGCTACATTATTCCTTTTTCCTTCCAACAGATATCAAGCCATGAAAGCTTCCAGATCTCAAATGTTTGGCTCTGGCACACCTGGTGCTGTACCATATAAAAGTAATAACTCTATAGGAGAGAATGTCGATAAAATGGATGTTGATGAGCCAAGGCTTGTTCTTCAAGATACGATTGTCTATCAGAAAAACCGCAGTATTGCCAATGTATTCGATTCTGTCCTCGGTCTGGAATTGCGCGCTGAAGGCACACTTTGGGTAGAAAATGCGGAAAGATATAAATGTGAGTACTGACTCTGGTGGATCCGATTTCCATTTATTGGATCAATATCTGATGCCCTGATAGTTAAGAAACCAAATGGTTCACATTGCCAGGTTCAATTTCAAATGTATTCTTATGAAAGGGATGAGCTTGGAGCCATCATTCTTTACGTTGAAGATTCCGCAACTAAGTGGTGGGTTGAGCTTAAACCTTCGCAAAAGTATGTAGCACACTTCACAAGTATGGTAGAAAGTGCAGAACTTAAGCATTTTATTACCGATTACTATGAGCGTGTAATCAATAGGGAGTGTGAAGATGACTTGGCTCAATTATGCTGGGAAGTGAGTTTCAATTGCTCTCCAATGTTGCTTCGCTCCAAAGGCTGATTCTTCATTATAGTATGGTCGTGAAGATGGCAGTGGACTGTTACAAGAAGATGTTTTTGAAGTTTTGACTAAAGATGCGAATGCATTCTTTCTGTTGTCAGCTTTTCGTGAGGAAACTTGGGTCGACGGAGATGCTCAGGCCATGAAATGGTCTAGTACAGAAATATACAAGCTTCTGAAGAAGCAATGTCCTGTACGTATCTTTATACTACGCTTCAATTCTACAAGGCTAATCTTGACAGACCGCTTATAAGAGAGCCAATACATTTGTTTCACTGGAACCAGAGCCAATGGCCGTCGACTCTCCTACAATTCCAGACCCTCCTCCAGCTGCTAGCGATAGTGGCGATGCTCAATCCAATCAGCTGGAAATGCTGATTTCTTTGATTAGCGATGAAATTGAAGACGGCACTCCTGTCAAGAAACTTACTCCCGGATCCCTTTGGAATAAGCTCTTCATTAAAGCCAAAATTCCAGACCAAGGCGACCCGGGAGCTGGACCACGTATTGCTAAATGTATTGTCTATAAGATTGGGGGGCTTCTTGCAGATTTGTTGGAAAGACGCCATCCTGATCTATTTATGGGCTCAAAGTTCATTGATGGTCTCCGCGAACTAGGTCGTGCTAGATATCCACCATACACCAAGCAAGTGACCACTGATCAACAATGGCAACATTATATGGATTTGGCCGAGGGCCTTTACCTTGTTCGTCGAAATAACAACCAGAATGATGAAAGAGCTGGCATTATGCCCATTCGCGGGTCCACAAAATTTCAGGTAAAGGATATATTTACTGGGGAACTGGCACCGCCTCGTCCAGTTCCACGTGTTGGGAGTGGACGCGTCGGACGTCCGCCAAAGGTTCGTCCAGAAATCGAATTTTGGGATGATGAAGATGAAGAAGAGGTGGTTGAGAACTCAATTGACACTAATGCACCTCTGTCAGTAGAAATGGCATGGCAGCGTGTTTGGCAATTGGGCGGAGAAGAGAAAACTATTGGTGGTCGTGTTGTTCCAGCTCGTATTCAACGGTCCGGCTATTAATTTTTGGTGCTGTATTCAGGCTGGCGTTACCATTAGCGATAGGTAGATACCCCGTGATTCGATATTTTGAATTTAAAAAATGAATATATGGTTCACTGGACCGTTGTTTTAGCGCTGTTTATTGGTCTTCGCTGGGCTCTGTTCATCTTCTCCATCTTTCGGTAATGATATCACCATTGGCGGTTTACCATCTCGATCTGTTTCGCCGCATTTTGTACACCCAGCCTGGAAGCCAAGATGTCCCTAAACTTCATACTGAAATCGGGTAATGATCTAATCTTTGCACTCGGCTGGTGGCCGACTCTCACGATATTACTTATCAACCCCGCTACCTATCTTGGCAATCTAAAACGGTTCCTTCAGATGAATCACAATACTTTATTTCTTCACATTAACCCCTTTTCTAATTGGAAGTCTAGGCCGTGGAAAAGTTTCGACCCAGAAATGGATTTTTGATCGTCGAACCAAGCTCTATGCTTGTCGTCCGATTGATTGGCTAGAAACTATTGTCTATATGATTTTGATGTACAAGTGTGCAAGCTTATCGGAATTCTGATGGAGTTGTATTTTGAAACATCTGTCTGTAGTCCAGCGATAGATACCAAAGGCTGGGTCTGCAAATGAAGACCTTTGGAATTCAGTAAACTCAGCTTTATTCGCGTATTATCACTCGCAATTACTTTGCAGGAAGCACTATGGTGCAATATAAAGCGTATCACCGAGGAGCCTCGCTGATTTGTTATTAGTCACACAGACAGTGCATATAAAGATCTCACAATTCCAGTTGACTCCATGATTAATTTAACAAAGCTATGCGTCGAAATAAATGATGTGACATCTACACCAATCTGACTACGAATGATATAGCTCAATTCTACAAACATTGCTTCCCCCATGGTAATTTCCTCCCTTTCCATTGTAAGCGAGATTCTAGTTTATTTGCCGCTCGGGGTTGTAGTAATGTACACACTTTATGATCACATCTAATCTCATCGTTTTCCACGATATATTTACTCGGATGTATTTCTACGAGCATTGAATGTATTACATCATTACTTTGGTCTTTCCCCATCTTTATTAGACACGGCGGAACAATAATCGGACGATATCCGGGTACTCCCGCCGGAAGTTTACCCGGAATTAATTAATACCCGATTTTTTGCACCTGTCAGATTATCGCCTGGGACACAAATGGGTTCGCTAAAGATGCATTGTCGATCCGGCTAAATAATTCTTCAACATACCCCTCACTTATTTACCCCCGAGGTTCCAGCATGAAAATGTATATAACGATGTATAACGTGTTTTAATAAGATCATCTCAATTATTACTTGATAGCTTTGTGAGTAAGCTGTGATGCTCAAAATGCATCCGATCTCTTGGATCACGGTCTTGACCCTTTCGCATTTGTCGCTAAACGTTCAGGGCAAAAGTTTGTGGTCTACTCAACCGGCAGCTTACCAGGATATTATTAGGACAGCCTATCCTATAGGAAATGGTCAATTAGCTGGTATATACTTTAATCAAGATCTTATTCAATTGTTATACTAAATAAACCATAGCACTTCCATTTGGTACGCCAGGTTCCGAAAAACTCAATCTCAATAGAGATTCATTATGGAATGGCGGACCCTTCGAAGATGCCAGCTATATTGGCGGGAACCCAAATTCCTCTGTTTCGTCCTCATTATCAGGCATTAGAGATTTCATCTTTCAAAATGGCACTGGCAATGTTACTACCTTGATGGGTTCAGATGACAATTATGGAAGTTACCAAGTTCTAGGCAATTTATCCGTGTCATTACAGGGTATTTCAGGAGCTACGGAATACCAAAGAAGTCTTGATCTGAATACTGGAATTCATACTACTACTTTCAAGACTGCAAATGCTTCTTATACTACGTTAGTCATACTTTATTCGGGACTCGGCAATTTCTAACGATTTTTAGTGCTGTATTTTGCTCCTACCCAGATAGTGTATGCATTTACCAAGTCAACTCAACAACCACTCTACCAAAGATCGATATCCACTTCGATAATATATTAACCGATAGCTCGTTGATTAAATCATCTTGTTCAAAGTCTTCGAAATCGGCTCTGTTCAGTGGTATCACTCAAGCTGATATAGGTATGATTTACAAGGCTGAGGCTAGAGTACTTGAATCAACGAAATCAGTGTCTTGCTCCAATGCCACGGGTACTCTCAGCATAACACCATCTCGTGATCAGAAGTCGCTATCTTTAGTCATTTCAGCTGGTACAAATTATGATGCTACAAAAGGCACAGCTGCAGATAATTACTCATTCAAAGGAGTTGACCCAGGCGCCTACATTTCCTCTACAATCGCAAAAGCTGCTTCGAAAACTATCAAAACTCTCCGGAAAAATCATGTATCTGATTTCTCCGCTCTGATGAATAGTTTCACACTCAATCTTCCTGATCCTCTCGGATCAGCAAACAAGGAAACTGCCTCTGTGATTGCTGCATACAATACTACAGATAACACTCATACCGATCCCTGGTTCGAAAGTCTCTTATTTGATTATAGTCGTTATCTCTTCATCTCCTCATCACGAGATAATTCTCTTCCTCCCAATCTCCAAGGAAAATGGGCATATGGTCTATATAACGCCTGGGGTGCAGATTATCACGCCAACATTAATATTCAAATGAACCAATGGGGAGCCGTTCAAACCGGTCTCGGAGACTTGCAATCCGCATTATGGACATATATGAGCGAAACATGGGCACCACGTGGGGCAGAAACAGCAAAACTTCTATACAATGCACCGGGGTGGGTAGTTCATGATGAAATCAATATTTTTGGACATACGGGAATGAAAACGGGAGATGAGTATTGGGCTGATTATCCGGCGGCTGCGTCTTGGTTGATGCAACATGTGGCTGATTATTATGATTACTCACAAGATGAGAACTGGTTGAGGAAAACCGGATATCCGTTGTTGAAAGCTGTGTCGGAATTTTGGCTTAGTCAATTGCAGAAGGATGAGTATTTCAATGATGGGACATTGGTTGTTAACCCTTGTTCGTCGCCTGAGCATGGTCCTGTACGTTTTTCTCTCTCCAATGGTCAGTCAAGATTAAGATTGGTACTAATATAACTCATAGACCACATTCGGCTGTACACACTACCAACAACTAATCCACTCCCTCTTCACTACCACTCTCCAAGCAGCGCGTACCCTCTCCCTCGACACCACACTCCAAAAATCCCTCACCACCTCCCTCTCTTCCCTCGACAAAGGTCTGCACATCTCCCCCACGACCCAAATCCAAGAATGGAAAATATACTTCCCCGCCTACGAAAACACCACTCATCGCCACCTCTCCAATCTAATCGGCTGGTTCCCCAGCTCCTCTCTCTCCTCCTATCTCTCCGGCTACACCAACTCTACCATCTCTACAGCCGTCCGCAACACGCTTATCTCGCGCGGACCAGGAATCATCGATTCCAACGCGGGTTGGGAAAAAGTTTGGCGAAGCGCCTGTTGGGCGAGATTAAACGATACGGAAACTGCATATGCGGAGTTGCGATTGACGATTCAGGAGAATATTGCGGCGAATGCGTTGAGTATGTATAGTGGGAAGAATGAACCCTTTCAGATTGATGCGAATTTTGGGTATGGGGGTGCGGTGTTGAGTATGTTGGTTGTGGATTTGCCAGTTGGGGTTGATGATAAGGGTGAGGTGAGAACGGTGGTGTTGGGTCCCGCTATTCCTGGGGTTTGGGGGGAGGGAAGTGTGAAGGGGCTGAGGGTTAGAGGAGGGGGAGTGCTAGATTTTGAGTGGGATGGTGAGGGGATTGTTACGAGTGCAACGTGGAAGACGAAGGGAGTGGAGAGTGTGAGGATTGTAAATGTTGAGGGGAAGGTACTTGGGTAGATATCTTCATCACTCTCCTCTGCTTTTTCAGAAATGAAAGTTATTCATTACATAAATCTGCCTTTAACATGATTTCTCGATGTCTAAGACTAGGTTGTCACATCCAATCTTCAATATTCTATCTTAATCCATACACTGAGCAGATATTTTAGTATCATATGAGCATCACCCGATTCTCCAAACTAAATTTCAACTAAGAAAAGGGAACACAAATGAATTTCCGTCTAAACAGTTCTAAAGAGCCTCTCTAGCAAATTCACTTCACTCAATTAACAGTATAATACTCACACTCCATGTAAACGAATCTGCACAAGAGTCTTCGCTTCTAGCTCTTAGCTCCGCGGGGTAATTTAGACGTGACACTAGCCCCTCGCTTGATTTCACCAACGCTAGTGGGTTTCGGGTACAGATATTCACTTCCGCATCAATAATTGACTCTGCAGATCTGATTTGTGATTCATCTCTTGGTACAAGCCCCCCCTCCCTAAAAGTTATCAAGCCTTAGATCACCCACTCTCTCTATGAAGATCTAATGATCGCTGGCTCCGATAGTAGATAGATAGACAGATATATGCAAGTCCCGAAATCGAACATCCAACAATTAACTCAGATACTTCAATCCATTATTGACGGATCCGGAGCTGATGATCTGATGAATGTCTACTATACGAGACCCTGAGTAGCGAGCGAAATTAGACTAAAGTAGAATCTAGATCTTTTTCTGGAAAGACGATACGTCTGGAAGTAAAGATGGAAGTTAAGGGGAGTTTGACTAGTAATCTAAATTTAGTGATCTGTGTGTCTACTTGTTTGTGTAGAGTTGAGGAGAGGAGAGAAGATGTATGGCACTTTTGTGTATTGTGCTGGTATTAGAACACCACAGTACGATCTCTTACTTCTTGATATTAATTTTTTTTCCAGTACCTAGTTGTTTAAGCCATCAACCACCAACAGAAAGTTTGACAGTGACGAAGCTTTGGAAACTCGGATTCATACGCGAGATGAATCAAAAGTTTAAGCCAGATTTGAACATCGAAAATGTGAACAGGATGAATGTTCTTGGTGGTCTCGAATCTTGGAGGATAAACGGCGATACGCATCTAGGTCATTAAAAATCACAATTATTTAACCATTCGGAGTAGAATAAGTGTAATAACTAAACAATTCAATCACATCACCCATCGTGAAATTGACTAAGATTTCTAGTCAATTATTAGTTACCCGGACAAAAGTTACAGTAAAAACGCTGCACTACGGTGTAGGTAGGTAGGCACCAATGATAGTTTATATACACTCAGCATGAGAAGAACTATAAAGGAGATGAAGAATGGAAGCAATGAATATAAAAAATACATTTATAGAAAAAAAACCCCTTTAGAATAATAACATTTTCTCTACTTTATCTAAACTCTAACCTCCAACATTTAACTCCCAATTTCCCAAATAATTATTCGTGTACCCATTGATCATGTCTTCATAGCTTTTTCCACCGCATCTAAACGCCCAATGATTTCCTTCTCTTTTGATCAATCCATCACGCCGATATTCGCAAACATAACGTAACATATCATAACAGACCACCTCCCCAACCCCAACCAGCCCCTCAACTCCTTCCTCAACCCACTATACTCAAACCCAAATCCAAACCCAAGCCTTCATGCTCATACTCATAAGATAACCCACTTGTGGAAGACGAAGATGAAAAGATCAGTACATATCGTTCTCAACTCCTTCCTCCAATCATTACACCGGGTTCCTCTTCACTAAACTCAAACCTGAACTCGAACCTACACCCCCAAGCCCCTCATACCCATTAGTCATACCACTTGCAGAAGATCGAAATGAAGATGGGTGGATGACTATGTGTTCATGTCTGTGGAATTTGTTGGGGGTATAAACAGATGCTATTATGTTGAATCAATATCAGAAATCGTCATAAAATGTAAAGATACAGAATAAAATGAAGACTAACTATCAGACTGATGAGGATGTCTCATACAAATTCTCAAACTGAGATAAGAGATAATGAGTCCGACGAGACTCATGAAAAAAGTGATGATGCCGAAACAGATGGCGATTGTATCTTGTGGAGACATGTTGGAGGATTTGATAACGGGTACGGATACAGGTACGGGCCGTGGGGTAATAAGGCTGATGACAGGTGGAGAAGATCACTGGATGGAAACTTTAGGCTGATATGAGCGAGGCTAGATTTTCTAGTGATTGACTCTGGAGGGTTGGTGTGTTTCGTGGCTTTGTCCGTTGATATGAATAGATGGCAATGGATGAAGTGGAAAGATGTTTCAATACGATGGAGCTTAATCTGAGAACCAAAAGAAAAACATTCTGATGAGGGGAGTTCTTTGATATTTGAACGTTTTTGGCCTTTGTAGGAATACCATATGGCAACAAGGATAACCATCAGTATGGAAGTGCGTGCATGATTTTTGGGTCATGATTTCCTAATAAGTGTTAACTCGTTCAGCAAGGCCTCCAGACAAAAGCAAAGGCGGAGCTTTCAAATGCTACGCTATCCACCAATGGACTTCCGGCTAAAAATCCTTTTACATTTCGTACCTAGTTATACCCAGATTGCAGTGACATACGTAGTATGCATGAAATCCTAAGCCAATGAAAGTTCTTCGTACATCTAGTACCAACTCAATACTCCTCCTACATACGAGCTTGATGAAAATACTCCTCCTACATACGGACTGGATGAGACTGCTCCGTTTACCTCAATCGTCAAGCTTGACCCAAAGCACCATGTGCGAGATTACCAAGTCGGTGAGTTTATCTCTTTTTTTTTCCGCATAACACCACATCGATCAACAACCACTACAAGAAGACATTTGAACGAGGCTAGTCCCGTGACATCAATGCCGCACAACGTCGTACAGAAAAAACAATCTCGAGTCTCGAATATGACAGTAAGCACCTACTTAGCAGACTCTAGCCCTTGGAACAAACACAACGTCGAGTCTACAGATGCTGATAAACAAGATAAATTCCCAAATGTATCAGATTTAGCAATACCGCTCTGTTTATTCGTTTTTGGCAATCCAGGAATTAGATTTAACAATTATTCCTCGTCTCCTTCTTTTTTCAACCTTTTCTTCTTCTGAAATCCCTGGCAAAGGGCTAAAAAGAGCGGGCGTTAGATATATATTAGAAAGATGTGTATACCGGGAAAAAGTGTATACCGCAACAAAATATCTGGTTATCGAATCAAGCGTAAAAACTCACGACTGAAGATAAATGCGACAGAGTATCCAGGAAGACTACATTATCAGCAGAGCCGCCAAAGGAAATTAGTTTCCGGATAATTGATTTGCTATATTGAAACTCTCCCGTACAACCAGAATACTATGTATACAATATATTACGACGCGTAAGAGTTCTTAACAAGTGAGCGTGAGCAGGAGAACATGTCAATTTCACATCCATTTTATTTTCCAGGTCCCACGTCTAGTTTATCTTCATCTCTCACATCTCCAAGCCATAAGTATCGAAGCCTCATTGAAAACTACTCATGTATGCGCAAAAACCACGGTATTCCAACCCAGATAATGTATATGAGCGATGACTCGACAAGTAACCGGCTTGATGGCCGTCACACCTGTATTCTCTAAGCTATATCCACACCAGCAGGCACATAATCATGCGACAGATGTATACGACTCGACGGCGTTAGAAAAGTGAATACATGCTCATAAATTATCTGAAAAAATCGTCGGAAGTTAACTATACAATCGCGAAAAATCAGCAACAACTCCATTGAGTCCAATATGAAGATACCAGGCAATAGTACATGAACATAGTACTAGTATAGCACTACGAAGAGAGCTGTCACCTTTCATACCAGCCCACCAGCTAAAATACGATAGCAAACGACCGAGGACCCCAACGCGACAGGCAGCTGAGGATACCGAGGAAGATCAAAGGAGTGTATTTTGTTCCATTGCGACTTGGGACCAGGGAGATAGCTTCACTATTAGACTTCTTCATAGAATGACATGTATACTACCATACCATAAATGCAGAGATCGTTATCGACAATAACCACGAAGCCAGTCTCACGAAGAGAAAACACGACAACGATACAATAACATATCTATATAAGAGAAATATCAGGACTTGTGCGCGAGGTCCTTTAACACGACACTGAGAGAAATGATTCAACAATTTGTCCTCGTCTTGACTTCATCATTCCCAGAAAAATGGTAGCACATGTAAAGTGCACACTTGATACCAAATGAACATGTCATTTGACCAACAGCCCGGGTTCCTCTCCCTCCCAATTTGTATAAGCCATTGCCGTTAAGGTCGACACAAAACGACAACCAGCCTGAGAGAAAATTAGTTAACACCAACCCTACCAGTGACTCTACCCGCATCTTCGGGAAGAACAAAGTGACGCTCATCGCATCGAATATTAATTTCCCAGCCCTCAGCAAAATAACTACTCAGAAGCCCTTGATTTCTCACAATCAACAAGAACGCTCCATCCAAACACCCTACCATCAATGGAACTTTCCCCAGACACTTCATTGTCATTGCAGCCATGCGTCCCCAAGATCAACTCCCCCTAGGGAGATCCAACATATGTTCTCACGCCATACTACTGCGATTAAATTCTATACATGTCCTATGACAAGTGAAAATAACTCTAGTCACTATCCACGTTTCAACTACGAGGTTAGGTATACATTTTCATCCTTCAAATCTCACCCGCTGTACTAAGCGAGAGATAATCCCGCTCTTCCCGCGCCACCAAAATTACTAATTTCTCATTTTCAATCCCTCCCAACAGGAAGCCGACACTTGTTCGAGTAATCTTTGAGAATTTGTCAAGAGAAATCAGGTTATCAAGCACAACCATACCAAATTTTCTAGAAATTAGATTATACTAGTTTGACCGATTTCAAGGACGATAGCTTTACATACATTTATCTGTCCAGCTTTCTGACAATACAACAAAAACCAAAGGACAAGAACGTAGATACTAAGAAAAGAAAGCAAGGTATCCACAACTCTTTATTTGGATACTTAACAAAACTACAAAAAAATCGAGAAAGTAGATAGATGCCATGTAGACAAAGCATGCTATGATACATCATACAAGTAGAGCACTACACGGCAGACTTCCACCAGACGTAGATCAGACTATAACAAATCTTTGCTAATCATAAGTGAACAAGCTATACTAGCTCTCTGTTGGATGTAAAGTAAGTATTTAAGTACACAGGTATGTGTGATATCCCCCAAACCAAATCAACAATTATCATCGTTCTCTCTCTCTCATTCTCTCTCTCTCATTCTCTCTCTCTCATTCTCTCTCTCTTATTCTCTCTCTTTTATTCTCTCTCTCTCATTCTCTTTCTCTCATTTTCCCTCGCTTATTCTCTCTCTCTCATTCTCTTTCTTTTATTCTCTCTCTTTCACTCTCTCTTTCTTATTCTCTCTTTCTTTCTAGAAATACAACATAAAACAACACAACACACCACAAGAACCACACCCAACACTCATCAAAAAACACCTACGCATCCCTCATCCAAACCTCACTTCACCACACGGCACCATATAACACCCCCGCTACTAAAAGACAGCTTAAAGCACTACAGAAGTCGAGACAGAGCGTATGATATATCCACCCACGGTATCTAGCATTAATAAGCAAATAAAGAATTCCATCAAGTTCAAGGAAAAAAGGATAATATACCATATACTACTCAAAACATTACTTCGTTTTGTTAGAGGGGTTGTTAATTACCCATTCTCATATTACTAAGATTTTTCGACGACTACCTAGAATCTCCATAGTATCACAAGAGTAAACTCCCATTGCAATTTCATACTCTAATCGCATAAGATGAATTTCCCCTTTCTTTTTCTCCTTCCTCCTTCCCAAACCCACCAATATTCTTCCCCTCCCTCCTTCACAAAAAGAAAAGAAGAGAAAATTAATAAACTCAATATAGTATACCCCTCCACCCAGACACCTCAAACTCACGAAAGATTAAATAGCCCAGGATATAGAACATACCTTTGATTATGTTTCATGTAAAAACAGGGTTAGCCTTCAGAATTAGAAGGCAAAATCTTGATTAGAAATTAAAAATTAGTTATATTGAAAAATTCCTTCTGTAGTTTTTTTTATAAAAACGAATCATATTTTGCGTAATTAATATGCCCGCGTATTTCATATCCTTCAAATTTCCTGGGTAAATTAATATTAGGTGTATCCTATGCTCTGGGCTGTAACATTAGTTTGCCCAGGAAATTTGAAGAACACAGAATATACAGACATATTAACCATACAAAATACAACTCGTTTTTATAAAAAAACTACAAAGAGAATTATCTAATATATCTAACCTTAACTCCTGACCAAAACTTCGCCGCTTAACCCTAAAGACTAACCCTACCTTCTATGCGGAGCATAATCAAAGGTGTGTCCTGTGTCCTGGGCTATAACGTTAGTTTGCCCAGGAAATTTGAAGGACACGGAATACGCGGGCACATTAACCACGCGAAATACGACTCGTTTTTGCAAAAGTGTATAGATCCTCATCTGTATTTGCATCCACATTCGCATCACTAGATGAAGCAATGCAAGTACATACATACCTATTCGCAAATATATTATACATGCACTAACACCAATATACACCCACACCAACAAATACAGCAGAAACCCCTAACCCCATCTCCATCTCCACCTGCTTAATCTCCACCTGTTTAATCTCAACATCAAAAATGATATAACCAAGACCAAGGCTAGCGAGAAGAGAGAAAAAAGCTATGAGAAAACAGACATATTACACCTATCGTCCCAAATAACGACCACCAATAAATCATTAGAATATAAAAACACCTCGCGCCCCCTCCTTGTTTCTCCCGAAAGCTCATGCAAGACGCTCAATATTCATTCCACTTGAGAAATATTCAAGAATCAACACGTAAACCAAATCTTACACTCACAACTCGCAACTCCACCAGACACTAGAAACTCTCACCTCACCCCACCACTCATCACGTCTCCACTCACAAAAGGGGGAGACCTATGATCCTCGGTTACTTAATCCACCATCGCTACCAACTCATTCCCATTCCCATTCTCACCCACCGACTCTCTCCTTACGAATCGAATTCAAATCCGCATCCGCATCCGCATCCGCAAAGCAGAAAACCCAAACCAAACAAACCAAACCAAGCACGCACGCACGCACGCAAAACAGCGAATACCCTAACCACACCACATCTTTCTTATAAACAAGTCCAGTCCGTACTCACTCGAGACTCGAGACATGAGACTTGAGACTTAAGACTTAAAACTACAGACTTAAAACCACTCCAACCATCAGAATTAAAAGTAGATGAAACAGGTAGGTAACCCACCTACACTAGCTCATCACCCCATCCAATTAATTCCCAGTATTCTCAAAAAGTTGAAGGGAAAAAAAACTAATCAGAAGCAGATATCTGAAGGTATTCGAAATGAACAACTACCGCTTGACTTATTTAAGCATCGCGATTCGGGATATACGAGTCGCGAAAGAAATTAACTCACTTATACCAGCGCAAAACATGTATTCAACATATCCAATAGAAAAAAAAAAGACATCACCACCAGGACCAGCATCAGCACCAGCACCACCACCACCATCAGCACCAAGAAACAAGGCAATCAACCAATCAACCAACCAAGCGCGCAAGCATAAAACCTTTCTCCAACAAAATACCAGAACGAAAACATTCCAATAGAAGAAAACTATAACCACAACCACAACCACAGCCGTAACCCATCCCCCTACCGCTCATCTCCAAACGCGTTCCGTTTCAGCCTCGCTCGCTCGCTCGCTTGTGTATACTGGGTTTTGGAGAATTGAAGATTGAGAATTGAGAATTGAGAGAGTGAGTGAGTGAGTGCCCAATACCAATACCAATACTAAACCGGATCCAAATCGGATCCAAATCCAAATCCAAATCCAAATCCCAAAGCGAAGATAGGATAGAATGAGATGTATGTATATATATGTATGTATATATGGATAACTTTATCTATAGATTTGCAATCGCGTATTAGTGATAGGATGAATAATACAATGAATAATACAATGAATAATGATACTATACTGTACAGGATAGGATAAGATAGAATAGGATAGAAAAGATACCTAGATTTACAAATAAACTTATTGATACACCATAGGTAGATATTCACACTGCAGTATTCGATTAGAGAATAACCCACACACATGCAGACACATGGATACACACACAGACACACATTATTATCCTCCTCAAAAAAGAATCCAAAAAATCAAAAACAAGAAATCAAAAATCGCAAGAAAAAAACATCTTCAAACAAAAAGCCATTTCGCAATTCCATCTCATCTCTTCGCATAGCATATCTCTATACCCAGTCCAGTCCAATATCTCGCAACACATACCAACACCACCCCCTTCCAGAATCTTACTCTATATATTATTCATATAAATAACCCTTTTTTTCTTTAACGAATACACTGTGCTGCGCTGCGCTGCATTGCAGACCAGACCAGATCAGACCAGGAATTTATTCGCATGCATGCATGACATACACGTTTTCATTTCTCGGGTTTCCTCTTTTTGAGGGGGGGGCACTGTACTATCCATATGCTTATTTCGTCTCAAGCTGGTCTGGTGTGGTGTGGTGTATCGCGATGCGACGCACGTGCTTTTTATTATTATTATCATAGAATAGAATAGGATAGGATAGAGAATTTGAGTATTGAGTATTGAGTATTGAGTATTGAGTATTATCAAGAAAATGAATATGGAATGGGGATACTTGAACGAAACATACCTACCTACCTACCTATTAACCCACTAACCCACTAACCCGAATCCATAATCCAGACTTCTACAAAAGAGAACGTGAGTATATCATATCATAGGTAGTGCAAAGACAGACGAACGAACGGAAAATTCCGCGTCCGCTATGGTGATTAAAGGGTAGGTATTCGAGTACCTATACCTGAAGAGAGGGGGGAAAGCCAAGTTTCACGATTGGAGAAATACGTATCAGATTATCGTATAAGCGCCGAGGAAGAAGAAGGAAGGAAGCTAGGAAGCTAGGAAGCTAGGATGATAACATAACATAACCGCAAAGCACTGCAGTGGTTGATGCACACACACATACACGATTTATGAAGTATGATTGGGAGAAGTCAAAATAGAATACGTAGCGAGATTATGGGTTATGGGGAATGTGGTATGTGGTATGGGGAGAGGGAATTCTTAGTCGTGGGATGAGAATTGGGGTTGTGGATAGATGGAGAGATTTATTTAGATACGGTATATGATATGGACGACCTACCTAGTATCTCGAGTCGAGGTGATGACAAATCGAAGCGGGCGGTAATTCACCTCATTCACTCACGCATCGGATGGCTTCTCGGGTAGAAGATGGATGTGTAAGATCAAGGTGGATGGCGAAGAGAGGTGAGAAGAGGATGGATGGGCACAGACGGTTTGATGACTGGGAAAGTCTCATGTGGTGGAGATGCGGTGAAGAGAGTTTTGACAGCGGTGGTGGGGATGGTGATGAGAACGGACGTTTGATGAAGGTAGGTAGGGCCTTGGGAAAAAGAAAAAGCAATGAAAGATATTGTGGCGCCAATAATGATCCGGAAGAAATTCTATTCTGGTGGAAAGGAAAGGAAAAGAAAAAAATTGAAGTTGATTGGTTCATGTACAGCTTGGCTTGGATGTGTCTGGTCACATGTTGACCGGAAAAGGCTTTCCTCTTTAAGCGACGCATGAATTGTCCGAGACAAAGACATACCTAGGTGTGTAGAGTAGGGTGGAGAATGGTTTAGCATTGGGGATTTGATATTGGGTATGAGATTATGAGATGTGTGGAATAGAATCATCGAGATGAAAAGGTCTTTTGGGTTGAGATGGAAGGTCATCATGTCCGTGAACTGTGGAATGGCGATGGTGATATGGATGAGATAGGATAGGTGTAGACAAGTTTCAATGCATCATGTATCAAAGCACGATACCTAGGTACCGTACGTAGTCTATTGATCGATAATGAATCTCTTAGTTTTAGTTCCTCATGCAATATCTTCTCATGGATGGAAAATGAAGAACGGAAGTCTTCTTCCTTGGACATGCTCGTCGTCACTGTCTGATTGTGTGTATCATATACCTATCTACGTAGATGGACTCAGAACCGATAATCTCTCGTCCCATAGAAATCACACTGTCTGGGTAGATAGGTATCTAATCTTCGGTAACCTTGACGGGAATCTGGATTGAGATGAAACAAGAAGCGTAGCGTACAGAAAGCGAACCTCGTGATGGGAAAAATACGATGCAGAAATGATTCCATCGCTTTTCCTCTCTTTGAGAAGCGGTGTAAGTGATCAAGATGATGGATGAATGAGATCCAATATCATAGTATGGGATATGGTTGCCTAGGGAGAGAGGGAGAGAGGGAGGTATCGGATTGTGTTGTTCAATCATAATCAAAGTCCTTGAAACAATGAGATTAAAGATTATGCGTTGTTCAATGAGATGAATATTGGTACTGGACCTACCTACACTCGGTTCTCTTGTCTATTGTCTAGCTGTACGGAACGGAGTAAGGATACAAAATTCAAATGGCTTGGCTTATTGATCACAATCTTCAAGAAGTTACTTACATGCCAATGTGAACGCCCAATGTTCAGCTTTCTCGTTACTCCGTCAGAGGCTTTTGTTCTAGAAGAAATCAGTACGACCATCAGTCAATCTACCTGCAAGATATCACCATACCGGAATGACCATATCAAGGGGAAGAACGGAATGCTTAATATCTACCTCCCTACATACTTACTTTTTATAGCCACATGCAAAGAAATGCCATTGTAGAATCATCTCCCGATATCCAACATACATCTACGACCGACCTCCTTGGTAATGTCGCCACCGAGGTTTGTGGCAGCCAGTCCACTCCGTCCAGTTTATAGGTAGATATATAGATACCTCGATATCTACTAGTTCAAGCACAGGTAGTCCGTCCCAAAGATCATCCCTATAGTCTCGCCTCCTCTTTCTCCGAACGGCCATCAAGCTTCATGTGAAAGATGTAGAGACGATTTGTGAGAATCTCACTGGTGGACCACCACCATTCTAGCTTCTGGAAATCAGCCACGGATTCATCCCCGAAGACAAGACGAGCAAGAGTACCGATCGAGGTCTTTTATACTTTTTCCATGGTTCCAAATTCTTTCTCCCGTACCGTACCGTCTTTTAGTGTGGAAACCCTGAGGAAGATGAATGAGGACCCTGGATTTGTTTTTCAGCTGTGAACATGATTAGTCCAGGGAGTTTGTGTGAATGTAAGATCTTGATCTTGATTTGATAGATTGTTGAGTTGATCAAAGTACAAATAGCTCCTGGTTCCCAAGTATCAGACAGAGTACCGGAATACCAAGAGCCAAGCACTTTGCGAAAGTCACCAAACGTACCAGAGGGAGAGAAAAGAAGCAATCATCGTCAGATAATCATCCGAATGTTCAATGCAGATGCAGATGCAGAATGTAGAAATGTGATTTCGTACATGTAGACTAAGGTTACCTATTAATACCTACCTAAGTGTAGGTAGTTTACACACCTACCTAGGTATCATATGAGCTGAGTTGAGATGAGATGAGACGAGATGAAATGAAATGAAAAGAGGGAAATGTGAATTACAATTGGAACTCTAATTCAACATGATCTGATGGTTGAATGGGATTCATCTCTTCGTTATCATGTGGAAAAGAAATGAGACTCTCAAATTGTCATCATCACTCTCGTCGTTTGGTGTCGACACAATAACCTTTGACCATCCCGTTTTGGGCTTTGTTTCTTCGCCAGTACTATGATCTGTACTCGGTCACGACCTAGTATATACCTACATGGTATTCATCATCATCATTATCATTTGACCATTGAGCTTCATTTGATTTGTGTTTCTTTCTCTCCTCCTTTCATCTTGTCCATCTTCTTGTTGTATTGTATTGTGTTGTGTTGTGTTGTATTTTATAGCATTATATCCAATCAACACATCTTCATTGATATATCAGTGATCGACCACAAATATCATTTGATGTCCATTTACTCCAGTTCATATGATCCATCTTCTTCGAGCGCGCCTACCTCGCAATCTTATCAAAACCCATAAATACCTACTTACCCATAAATACCATGGTCAGGTACATGCATCCAATCACCCACGCCAGACAGAGACCCATCCTCGATTCCCTATTCAAGAACGAAGCGACTCTGAGACTCAAGACTCAAGACTCAAGAGAGAGGAGTCCCATTATTAACCGTAATAATGAAAGCACGGGCATTTGCAATAAGCAAGCACGCAAAACAATGAGTTTGAATACAGATGAGAGAGACGGAGAGAGGGAGTGAAGGAGAAGAGTGATGGATGGATATCCTATTGACGACCAGGAATTCCAATATATTCCAGAGAAGAGTGCACATGTTTACGAGGAATCAATAGACTTTTCACGGGATGCAAGATCATCAGATGGAGGAGGATGAATCTCTCTTGACTTAGGAGCTAGCTACCATCTCATAAACCTTCCTTGATATTGATACTCGAACCTTTAATTTGAAGGCTTTAATCAGATGGGATGCTATACTACATACATTAGATACATTAGACACTATTTACGCACATTATCATACATTAGATACATTAGACACTATCTACACTATCTACCAGTACGCACATTATCATACATTATCACACACCATCACACCCCATCACCATCACCATCACCCTAAAAATACTTCTTTCTTTTTCTTCCTTCCACCATTGTCATGGGAGAATGACCACCGACCAACCCCCGACCACCGACCGACAGTATCACACACATATATTGAAGAACACTCCCTTTGTACGATATAACTCGGCGATTAAAATTCATCATCAATCACGCTCTGTGGTAAAGGATGAAGAGCATCGGGAGCAAAGCTGGATACCATAGATTCGCAGCAAAAGAAAAAGAACAAGAAAGGGAAAGGGAAAAGGAAAGAAAAAGGGGAAAGGAGAAGAAGAGTAGATATAACATGAGGAAATACAATTTCCCATGATAAAAATATAATAATATAATAATAA
>PQXL01000432.1:0-34005 GCA_004916875.1 Botrytis galanthina
ATTATTATCTATGGGAAGCTAGTACTTTATATAGGGTAGCGCTAGCGCGACGCTAGCTAATACAGTGCCCTCTTTGATCACATGATCGATATCCCGACAATTATATCTTCGGAGTCCCCTCATTCATTCATCACTCCCCTTTCACATTCAATCGTTTGGATCTTGTTTTTAAACGGAAACCCCAACGTTATCTCTTTACAAATAACTGCTATCAACCCACCATTCGTTCAAGTAAGCACTTCCCAAAACGGTGGTGATGGGAACGGCTTCGCTGATGGAGGAACTGAAGGTTGCTCTTGGTCCTTCGGAAGCAATGGAACCAGGTCCAGTGTTGCCACATCTACTGAGAGTTAGCATTTCTCTATGTGAAATAAGATGGACGACCTACTCTTCAAAAACAACATGCTCAGTATTAGCGGCAGAGCCACTCCAAACACTCCATCCAGCAGCGTTGATGTTGTTTCCCAAGTAAGAGTTTTGGAAAACGACTCTGGCATAGTTTTCCCATGGACGTCCCAAGTAGTTGTTGTAGGTGGTGACGCTGGAGTTGATGTTTTGAATGTTCGAGTTGTTGATCACATACCAAGATGGGTTACTGTCAGAGGCACGTCCAGATGCAGTGATGGATCCGGCGGCAATGGTGCGGATGTCGTTGTTCTCGAACCAGGCTTGAGCGGTTTGGCCGAAGATGAAGTCGATGGCACCGACGATGAGACATTTGGCATAGAGTTGAGTTCCAGTGTTTGCAAGAATAGTATCTTGGTATCCGATGAATTGAGTAGCATAATATCCTTGATTTGTGGTGTCTATGAATAGCGTGAATTAGTCCTTGTCTCTAATGAAAACTTTGGGGCTTCAAAGCTGAAAGTTGGTAGACGATAAATTTTCTCACGGAGAGGAACGCTTTAGGCTGGGTTAGGTGAAGAAAATATTGAGCCAATGGACTTACGGGCAGAGATAGCAAGATTTTGACCGTTGGTGTTGATATGTCCGAATGTATTCTCAATAATGAGATTGTAGACCTTGGTGTTCATGTTCCACTGACGTAGAGTAGCTGTCAAATCATCGGAGGTAGTATCTTTGAGTGCAAGGTTGTAAGTCAAAGTGACTTGGTTACCAGCATAGGTGCTTGCATCTGTAGTATACCCCTGGATTGTGAGGTTGGATTTGAGTGCTGGAACATATACTTGTTCGGTATAGGTTCCAGGGTAGATGAAGAGATATTGAGGTGTGGTGGTGGTGGTGGAAAGGGCATTTACTCCTTTTTGAAATGTTGTGTATGATCCTGATGTCTTGCCGGTTGCGTCGACAATAATAGCACCTGATGGTGCAGAGGTCCTGGAAACCGCTCGTGCCTCTAGGGGAGCGGCAGAGACTGCTCCTAGAAGAGTGGCCGCAAGTGAAAGAATTGGGATTGAGAAATACATGATGATCGATGTATACAAAGGGAGCTGTTGTTGTTGAGAATGATTTTTTCCGGAGGAAACCGTGGTGTTATATACTTGGATACTTCAAAATATGACATCTCTGATTGGTGCAAGAAAATTGATGAAGTTGACACATGCACCGCCAAAGGTAGTGAGTATTTTTCCGTGGTGGATTGATGACTTGGCTGGATAGATGAAATGATAGATGAAAGCATACAAGAGCAATTGAGGGCTTCCTCTCAGTTGCGACATGGGCGTGGCCAGACTTGAAGCCAAGACCCCATCTTTCCGAGCTTGACAAACTTTCAAGTTAGAACGAGTGACTGCAGCACCGTTGTGACAACAGGTAGGCGGTACTCGGAGCTGCAAATCTCATCAGACATGAAGTGGATCGCTCAAGGTATCGGAGCTAAACCCCAATCTTTGGGTCAAGACCCTGATAGATCTTCTGCAATGCAGATTACATGCTAATCCGCTAGCAACTTTGCAAGGTAGGACGCCGCGGAAGCTAAGAATGTCGATATGTATGTCACGCTAACATGTATTCATCTTTGCCTGCATGAAAAATATGCTTCTCGTATTCTTCATCTGATTTTGTTTCCAATGAACATATGGGTCAAAGGCATGTTCAGAGATAGGTATGGCTTCAGCGTGTAAAGTAATGCACCATTTTTGTCTCACCGCCTAAGCTTGCAAGCGTTAGCTTAGTTCATGAAGACATATTCACTAGTTCCGTGGAAGAACGATGGTTGTAAACAAAATCAAACCATAGCATTGTACCCTTTTAACAATAAAGATCTAGATGCTGCCCGGAAGCAAAATGGTTGAAGAAAAGAGACTAACAATTTTGCCGGCACCGAGCCTCATAAAATGCGAAGTCTTGCCTCGGCTCTTCCCGAAGATCTAAGGTTATCATCGACAATATCACGATTTCCTTTGGGGTTCACGTACAGCCTTCGTCCCACAACAACGCCGGCGAGATGAGGCTGATGCTGAAAGATACCTAGTGGGTGTAGACACATCGGAATGCATCCAAGAGAGGAAAACGATAAATTTGGAAATTCAATGGGTTTCGCTAGATCGGGCAGTGGCCGTTGAAAAAACCCACTTAGGTTACATGGGTTCAGCCCGAGTTGTCCGTACCCATAAGGCTCGCGAACGTACATTGAGCATGCTGCATCTGCTATCGCATCCATCATGCACATCCGATGTGTGTTAATCAGGCACGAGAGCCGATTCGTCCCAGTGGACAGCAGGATCTCGTCTATTTCCAGAGGCTCCTCATTTTAGCAACATTCGATCCCACATTTTTGTGAAAATCCTTCGTTACCCACGTGTTTGGATATCAGTTCTAGGCTTTCTAGCCAATCTCGACTTTCAATCATTACTTAGACCACATTTAAACAACTCACCACATTGTCGATGGGCGATTGCCGCCGTGGAATGAAAAATCACCATCTATTGTTTGAAGCTATGACAGATACTCTGTCCTGATACCTTCCATACAACGATATCTTGCTCATCGTAAGCAGCCCCCCCCCCTGATCTGTATACCCATGAGTGCAAGAGTCTGCCATAATCTTCATACCCCCCTCCACTCTACTGGCCTAGGAACATCGGTGGACATGCAGGTATCGAAGTGCCACAGGAGAAAGAAACCCCCACAGAATTTGCTCTACAGCTCTTTGTGATCCAGCATCTTCTTTATTGCTTCGCTTATCCATTCTGTAGTGAGATAAGCAGCCATCAAATACTGTCAGTGCCTTCCCCTTTCGGACTTCAGCTCCGTTTCTCGCATCTCTGTCCAAGTGGACTTTTCTTAATCAATTTTCAATATCAGAAACTGATGCATACCTCTGCCATCCTCCACAAAATCTTAAAAACTGACATCTTGTTTTTTCCCTCATTGCAATATTATCATGGCCACGATATTCTCGATTTCTTGGCCCCAATATACTTTTGAGGTATAAACCGAACATTCCTAAGCACCGACGTCCAAGACCACCTTATCGTTGAAAGAAGTCTGGGCAGTCAATCCTACTCGGTGACTCGGGTGTTGAAACCAGTTGCCTTGGATATAGCAAACACATCAAAACAGGAAAATATTAACACAGTCATATAACGACGTTGAATTGTGCTGTCTGAGAGGAGTCTGTATCAAAAAGTCTAAACTAGGAGTTTCAGAATGATGCTCTCCAAGCACCATCCACTCTTCGTTATCAATGTTGCTACTAAACTTTGATTCATGCAAAACGAATACTGAACTCAAATATGATGTATTGCCTCATAAACTCAATCAGCTTGGTAAGGGACTCGGATCGGTTTGATATAGCGAGGATCCTCTATGCTACGACTGCAAAGGCAGTAAGAGGGCGTCAAGTCGACTAGGAAAACCTTAAAGAATTTATGATTAGGATTTACCAAGAGAGAAGCTTTTACCTTGGGGTTTTTAATATGACCTGGAAAAATAGATTTTACAATAGGAGCTAGATTTATTCAAATACACATATCATCTCAAATCCTTCATTGCTATTCACATATATCTACCATGGTATGATCTCTCAAATTCTTCTGGACTTGTGGACATTTCAGAAGATTGGAAGTACTTTCATACACATGAACAATTTTAGACATTCAGTACATCTAAAATATCCAAGCTGTTTCGGAAATTCAAACACTCTCGGACAATGTAATTCTCATAAATGATTAAATCCTCTCCAACAATCAACTTTCCTTTACGTAGTAAATCAATCTTAGGAAATCCTCCCATTTCAACTCTGCATTCCACTCCGTGTATTCACCTTATTCTAAGCCTTCCCAACGCTATACATCCACTCCACACAGCTCTCATCTTGAACGTAAGTTACATGTCAGCAGCCTGCCGCGAATCCAGTTGCCCTAAAGTTCTCGGAGTACACAACCATCTTTCTAGTAACCAGATCAAATCAGTTAATCTACTCAGTATCTTCCACTATCAGAAATCTACATTCTCATTTTCCTGCTTGTAACACCTCCCTCAAAGGTTTCCTCCCCTTTTTCTTGTACCTCTAACAAAACATTCACTTCTCCAAAGCAAGCCCCCACACAAAGCCTATTCCATATTCTCCAATATCTCGCATACCCCAGCACATTCGTCTGCATCTCTATTGCTACATTCATGATTGTCATCTCTCAATCCTCTAGTCTCATTCCATCCAGGCAGCTCCGTTCCTCTATGCCTCAATCCTCGCTTATCTTCACCTCCAGTACCAACAAACAATAGATCTGAATGTATCATGACGCATACTCCTCCCTTCCCTCTACTCCTCCCAATATCATAATCGCATACTTCCTCAAGTTAAAAATTAGAACCACACACCCAACCATCTTAAGCCACACTCCTCTTAATTCCCAAAATTCTTGTTCCAGGAACTCAGAAAGCACCCAAAATGATCCCCTCAATCTCTACATCATATTTCCCAGCCCATACGAAAGCGTAATCGTACAACACTAACACATCCCATCACAATCGTACGGACTATCATTATTCTACACCTCTCTTTATTCTACACACCGCATCCCGCACCCTCCATTCCTCTTAACTCAGCGCACGAGTCCCCCCTCTTCATACTTACATCTCGATGACCACACTGGACCTCACCCGTACCCAAGCCTTCCTAAGACCTATTTAAGCATAAAAATATGGGCATCATAGCAATCTGCCTCCTCTACCGCACACCAAGAACAACTCACATATACGAACAATCCCATGCCCATCCATCAATAAGGCCAAAAACTCACATTTCAAATATTCTCCAAACCTCATCTCAGTATCTATCCCCACGCCTTCCCTCTACAAAATCGAAACATCAGCCAACATCCATTTCACACTCGACCTATTCTCTTAAATTTCCTAAACCCTTGTACCTGCATACACCACAAGCAGATGAATATAGAAAAAAAATCACCCATCTCCTCGCATCCGCGTATCGTGTGTTAAAGAGAATATTGCGAAGCATATATTATGATAGTACACAAGATCAATGTAGAGGTAAGAAATGTGTACCTACACGTACAATGTAAATAGATTGAATTGGCCACAGAGAATGAAGAAGGTAGAGAAAGAGAAGGGAGTCAAGTATGTGGCCAGTGAGAATGAAGAGGAACTTGAATGCCTAGATTGAAATTTCCATCTTATGTCTTGAACAATTGCTGAGTTGGAAGGTAAACCAATTCACCAATTTCTGCTTTATTGAACTAGTGTAGAAGCATTGTGAACTTTAATTCAACTCTCCAAAGCAACGTGTCAATGGAATTGAGTTATAATATGGTATGGAAGATACTGAAACATTCAAAAGCAATAGACGATCGCTTGATATATTTATACAATTGACATGTAAAAAAAAGTTACTAGTTGCTCATTATCCGACCCCTTGCCCCCTTAAAACCCACATGCCATTTCCTGCAGTCTCATCAAACTCGCCATATAAACTCCCAGGAAACCTCTTCCGAAATTCGCCTCCGATTATCATAATTGCGGCAAGGTCATTAAGAAGAGCCAAGACCATATTTTCAATTCAATTCAATTTAATTGGATTCTTTCATTTCATTGGTTATTCCTTATCTTCCCTGACAATATCTTCGTAAACCGGGGGTGGACCTTGGTGTTGGATGAGACCTTTCTCCTCTTCGATGCCTTCTTCAACACCAACATCTTCTTGCTGAACCTTGGTGTATTGGCTTTGAGATCCTCTACGGAACAATAGACGCCACATGAAGATAACAACATGGCCGACGACCATACCAACAAGACTGGCAGTAATTCCTGCAACGATACCAATGATAACTGGAATGAAGACGTGTAGGACAACACCTCGCAAGAATCTGGCGATGTCGTGGTGTTTGTGAGAGAATCGATGAGGTCTACCATGAGCTCCATGGCCACCATGACCCCTGTGGCCGCCGTGTCCTCCATGATGACCGTGAGGACGGGGACGTCCATGACCTTGAGGTCTGCTATTGTGAGAAGTTGGCTGGGCTTGACCACCGCAGCTTTTTTTGAGAGCCGAGAGTTTATCGGCCATAATTGCTCTCCATTTGCAAAGCACTGTCGTACATTCTTGTCCATCATCAACTGAATTAGATAGATGGCTCTTCGGTGGTGATGGTACAACTTGTGCATCGCCAATCACCAACTTTCCACTTGGTGTTGTAAGAATCTTGAGTTCGATGTTATTAACAGTATCCACAAATGTATTTCCGACTTCGAGAATCTCAAGGGTTGCCATGATCAGATCAATTTGATCTTGTTTAGAGTAGGATATTGGCTTATGGATGCGTAAAGCATAGCCTAGATCGGGTTCTGCGGCTTCGACCCATTTGTTGTCAGTTGTCTTGATCATTTGTGGAGCTGAAAGACGTTCGAGACTGGAGTCCATATCGATGGGATAGAACTGGAGTCCATTAAGAAGTACACGATCGAGGCCATCATCGTGCGAGACGGAAAAATTGAACATGAGCCTATTCAATCCCTTCAAACCGTGTCGACGTCCACGTGCATCGAATGTGTCGGCGGCGATTGGACAACCAGGACAGTCGACAGCCAATATTCTGCCTTCTGCCTCGATAGCAGCATCGAAAGATAAAGAATCTATGGCATCGCTGGCAGATTCCGAAATGGCTGGAGGTAATAGAAATGCTTGACTAAGGGTTGCAAGAGCAGCCCCCGCTCCAAATGTGATAAATCGCATAGTGATGTGGATCGATAGATTGGGAATGTCGTGGGGTAATGTTGTGTTGCTTGTCGTGAAAGGGAATAAATATATGTTGTCGAGACCAGTAGACCTGCTACTTTATGACGAGGTCTGGTAGAATATTCTTTCGAACGAAATATGCGAGACTTTGCGAAAATGATAAGAGTGAGTGAATGAAGCAGTAGATTATTGTGTTGATGGTAAAAAGATGAGGAGAGGTTATGGTTTCATGTCGAGCCTGAGCGTCTCAAAGGGACGATAGTGAAAGGAAGCGGCGAGGTTCCACTAGTGGGCACAGCCTCCATAAATGTCACTACCTACAGAAAGTAGGTACGCCGTAATTAAACCATATTTTTGACTAGTAGATTGAGCACGGGGTTTTAGCGTAGAGAAAGGATGGTTCCGGCACTTGCTGCTTGCGGTACACGTGATGTGGCTGGTGGGTCTGTGGCTGCTGATAAGGCAGGATTATGTAATCATTATCAGCAATCTCAAGCGAGCTATCAGAACAAATAGATTCCGACTCGCCGATTCTTCCAAGCACAGAGCTTAGGTACTTTGTTTTGTATTGCAATTTGAAATGGAATCCCACGATGCATGAATCTCAAGATGTGATTGACTACTTTTGGGTCTCGTACTATTGAAATGTACTATCGGAGGCATGTACCTCGTACTCGTCACATACGCACATACAATCAATCAAATCACAGCGAGAGACGTAAAGAGTCTGGACTCGTTGGGCATTTCTCTTGCAAGTGTTGAAGCCTCAACAATCAGATCTCACGATGTATACTCTCTTGAGCTTTTTCCATCCTACTTTTGCCACTCTTTTCTCCATATCTTTCCTCATTCTGGGGTCTGGGCATTGAGCTTCTTTCGTTTCCCTTACTTTCGGTGTAGCAACACTCAGACCGAATCGATTCAGCAATGGGTGACCCCCACTGAAATACCAACTGTATCCATTATGAGTGGAGAGATTTGGGGAGCTGCACTGTCAGATGATGTCAACAACCCTTGGTACATATCGTAGTAGGTAGCTATCATTTCTGTTTTCACTCTACGTCAAGTACCAAGGACTTTCTTAAACTAAGTACCAATTTTCTCGAGAATCCTTTTCATTTCATACAAGAGCATTCGCTGTCCATTACACCTCTTCATTCTTCAATTGACTTTGAACGAACATTTTTGAATATAGTGAATCTAGTGTCTTTTTTATATCTTCATTGAATTATCTCACCCAGATCAGATTTCCCGTTGCAGAGACTATCTAACCCGGTTGCCATCTTTTGCACTTTTTCTTAGTGGGTATATACTTACATTCTAACAAACACGTCAACGATGTTCCGATCACAGCTTCTTAAACATACAGCTCGTGCTGCCAGAGCTTCAACAAAGGCAGCTTCATCTCGCACATTACCAGCTCTATCCTCGAGACCAATTCACAGCACAGCTTCCCTTCGCGAGAAGCTTGATGATCCACCCCACGAAGGTTCTTTTGCACGAACCGATTCCTCTGTACATGTCGAATACCCAGAAGAACATGATTTGCCATCCAGTAAGCCAGTACAAGGCAGAGGTGGCCTTCACTTCAAGCGTACACTTGCATCTTTCTCTTTGGAAGGAAGAGTTGGTGTCGTTACCGGAGGTGCCAGAGGCTTGGGACTTGTCATGAGTCAAGCCATGGTTATTAGTGGTGCTGATATTGCAATTGTTGATATGAATAGTATGTGCCTTCAACAAATGTCAAGCTGATGTTGTGCTAACAATGCAATAGAGGAAGAAGCCGAAAAGCAAGCAGGAGAACTTGTTGCTTCATTCAAGAGAGAGAACCCAGGAGCAGAAAAGTAGGAAGAGCAATTTTACTTTGATCTTGTAACCAAAGGCTTACGCATCATTTTAGGGTTCCAAAGGTTACCGCTCATTACGCAGATGTCTCTTCTCAAGAATCCGTCGATGCTGCTATTGCCGAAATTATTTCCCAGCACGGAAAAATCGATAACTTGGTGACATCAGCCGGTTTCACTGAGAACTTTGAAGCCATTAACTACCCAATCGATCGAGTTCGAAAGCTCTGGGGTGTTAACGTGGATGGAACATACCTGTTTGCAATTGCCGTTGCAAAACACTTGATGGAGCGTAAGGCTCCAGGAAGCATGGTGTTTATTGGCAGTATGTCCGGTGCCATTGTCAATGTTCCACAACCTCAAGCGCCGTACAACGCGGCCAAGGCTGCTGTCCGACATCTCGCTTCATCCTTGGCTGTCGAATGGGCTCACGCTGGCATTCGAGTCAACTGCATCTCCCCTGGATATATGCTGACTGCATTGTAAGATCTGAGCCCCAGAAAGACCCCGTGGGGGTCTATTTTTTCTCTCATGTAAGCCAATGCTAATTATGGAAACAATAGAACCAAGAAGATTTTGGATGAAAACCCAGAATTGAAGAAGCAATGGACTTCCCTTATTCCCCAGGGTAAGATGGGTCAGCCCGAAGATCTTATGGGCGCCGTCACTTTCCTCTCATCAGACGCATCTAACTACGTTACTGGAGGTAAGAACATTTTTCTCCGCAAAGCCCCTTTGAGTCAACGTGCTGACACCATCCCAGCCGATTTACGAGTAGATGGAGGTTACACTCTCACATAATCGATCCTTGTTCTTCAACGGGTCATCGAGTGTGTTTATAGCGCCTTTTCTTATGTTCACAAAAGCATTAGATCTTCGAACCCGAGTCATATAGGTGGAAATGGCTTACTGCTTCCTTCCCCTTCCTACTCGGCTTAATGTAGTATGACGAACTTTATGAAATTTCTTTCAACAGCAGACTCCACCTTGACATTCAGTGTGATATGATTTACGTATCCTACCTATATACCTGCTTGTCAATCGTGTAACCTTCCGAAATATCACAAGATCATCCATCCATTCATCTATCTCCATTTGACTCCTGCAACCATCCCTCACGATATCACGTGTAAACCCCCAGCTAAGATTCCTTTTCTGTCCCTTTTCATAGTGTATACAGCGCGAACTACAACATCACACCACATTGCACAGCAGCAAAAATCAATTCTCCGAATGAACCCGCGACTTTTTAGACCCTTGAAGATCGGGAGGAGGGGTGAAGATTTTTTCTCGTGGGGGTTGGTGCTGCACAGAGTGGTTTCGATGTTTTGGATTTGGCTGAGTCCTGGGGGGAGGGAATAGATGAGATAGGATAGGACGTAGATGTAGATTTAGATTTTGATAGCAGAGACAGAAAGAGAGGGAGAGGAAGAGAAGAGTGTGGGGTGGGGAGGGGAGGGGGGGGGGTAATTGGCATGGTATGGCGTGGGATCGTATGGATAGGTACGCAGTTGGTTGAATGGACGAATCAATGGGTACACCATAGACCGAAATAGATGTTGTGAAATCGAGGGACGACCAGGTAGGTAGACATTTGAATGGCCATCTTGGGATTTATTATTGGAGGATTGCAAGATGCAGAACGAAGGATGTTGAATTGTTGGAAATACTACGTGAGATGTCTAGGTAGGTAGGTAGGTAGGTAGGTACCTCTTCACTCCGAGTTATAGTTACAGTTACAGTTACAGTTACAGTGTGTATATATATATATGTAGGTATGTATTGAAAATTTCTAATATATTGATTTTTTACTCACCTACCTACCTACCTACCTAATATCAAGATACGGATGTTGATTTTGCATCGAGAGTACCTACCCAGACACCTACCAACCTACCTATCCTCTGTAGAACACAAAATTTGGCGAGTGCGTGGATGGATGCACACACACACTTCGTGCAGATATAGCAGTACAACGCTATAAGGTTCCAGTCAGGTATCGCTGATGATAATGTTGTTGAATGGCAATGGCTGATTGGTTCGATGCGATATCCCTTGTATTTGTCTAGCTGGCCGGGCACAAGAATCTACCTGCTACTGCATCTGTTTTTCAGGGTGCATCTGGCATCTGGCATCTGCCATCTGCCATCTGCCATTGACGAGAGCAGAGCAAGCAGAGCAAGCAGAGCAAGCCAAAAAAAAAAGAACCCCCCCTAAAAAAAAAACTCGAAGCCATCCATCCCATCCATCCCAAATTCTCGCCGGTGAAAATCATGAGGCTCACCCAAAAGAAGAGACATACCTACCTAGGCAGACCAAGTCGACGTCCATATCCACATCCACCTCCACCTCCACCTTCACATTCACATTCACATTCATATTCATATTCATAAGCAATCGCTAGGTAAACAAACAAACACCCAGGGAGATGAGAAGATTGCTGCCCAATCCCTAACTGAATTGTCCCGACTTCTCTCCTCCTCCCGCGCCCGCAAGTGGTACCAGGGGCCAGGACGAGGAAAAAAGTTAATATATATTTGAGGCTTGCTCTGCGCCGAAGAGGAGCACCTACCTACCCCTTCATCACATCGGGGCGAAAAAAATATTGGGACACCAGCTAGATAGACTCGCCAAAAACCAAGCCCCTTTCGATAGAAGATGCCTTCGTTTAATAATCAAATAATATAACTATAATTCTAATATAATAGGATTGGGAAGTTCATTAATCATACGCTTGGAGTGATTTTGGGATAGATTTTGCTTCGAAATACTGATGAGATGATTTGATATATAATTTTTGGGAAAAGGGAGTAAGATTGTGGAATCCCCCAGCAATTTTTCGTCCTGATGGCGCCACCCACGCAGAGAAGACCAGCGGAGAAAGAAAACGAAAACGAGAAACACGTTTCTAGAAGCATTTTAGTGAGTAGTAGGAAGGAAGCTAGAAGGTTGGAAGGAACAATTTGCGTTTTCTCGGGTCAGGATATGTGAGACATGGGTGGAGTAGAGAGAGTGTGTGCGTGGGCGAAAAAAAAAGGGCAAGGGGCGGCTCGGCGGCATCGCGTTGGATGGATGGTTTTCCCCCTGAGTTTGGCAAACTTTTGTTTTGCTCTGCTTTGTTAGATTTTGGGTCGTGTCGTATGATCTCGGACGGATTAGGACTTTGTCGTTGGGTGCCGTTCTTCTGAGACAGTGATTTGGTTGATTGGAATGTGGAATATGGGGCATGTTTTTCTGCTGGCCTCGGGATAAACACGCGGGATGGGTGGTTGGATGAGAGAGATCCTAACTTCCGCCTTGCTCAAGAGTAATTAATGAGTGCATGAAGCTTGAGGCTCGAGGCTCGAGTCAATCCCCAATAAAGATTTGATAGACGGTTCATCCTGCCAAACTTGCTTTAGTATGGTGCTAGTTCATTACTCCATTACTGTTCGTTGTAATATATCGTACTGTAAGTCATGTGGTGTGGAGAAGTACCGGGTGGGGTCCAAAATCCGGGGGATTGGTAACTTTGGTGTAGATATTTAGATGTCTAATAAGTGCAATATAAAAAACTCTGTAAGGATATACAGAGCAGATATCTACCTAGGTACGTTCCGATGGCTCCAATCGAAACTTCCTATGGGTAGTGAAAAGAGCTGTACTGGATCACACATTTGTTTCGTTTGTCGGGATTCCAAGTTCGGATTGTTCTTCTACATTGCCAGTCTAGATTCCTGGATTTGGAGAGAGTAACACAATATCATCCCCCATCTTCAGACCAGTAACATTGAGCGTCACACGACATTTCCTTACATTGAGGCGGAGAGATAAAAAGAGGTCAGATGTTCAGAAACGTTTCCGTACTTGGATATCGGAAAGGGTTCCGCGACGTTTTGGAGTATTGCAGATATATAAAGCTGGACGAAAGCTACCTAGTACCTTGAAGATATAGATTAGGAAGGTAGGTAACTTTTTCTGTTGTGCTGATGAGGACTGAGAGATTCTGTTGTCGCATGGGGAATGCGTGAGTTTGTTGGGATTATTTTCTCGGGTGGAAGGATTGGCCTTGTCTGGTTCGTTCCCTTTCCCTCTTTTGCCTTGACTTTTGCTTGTCTCAAGCTTGTTTGCTGGCTTTGGAAGACAAGCAATGACTCGTTCGTGATCAGTGATTATATGCGTTTTCCTATAGGAAGACAAAAACTAGAATCCTGCGACAGCGGTGAGTCCGAATAGTCGCATAGGTCGGTAAGATTGAGTAACAGGACGCTATGAAGCGTGCCAGCCCAACCGTAAGACTTATAAGAGATGTAATATGAGTATAATACCAATGCGAGATTGCCAACGCGAGAACTATGAGTCGTGCCGTAGATTATCACTGCCGGGGCGGTTTCAAGGCTAGAAACCGGCCTCGCGTTGTATTCCATTCATTTTGCCTTGCCTCGTGCCTTTATGCATGTCGCAAAGCCCCTGAATATAGTTTGAGCTAGGTACATAGCAGGTCGCAACACGTTGTTTACCGATTTCGAGTACATCATCGGCTTATTTGATATGGAATATACGGAGTACGGAGGGTGAACTCCGTCGACGCAGGAACTGGGCCGTGTTTCTTGCACGACGACGATGCGGATGTTCTACATTGAGAATTTGAGACAAGAGAGGAAGCTATTCTCATGTCAATCTTATCTCATCTCATCCCTCCACGTCCAATTTCCCTGCATTGATCTTCCGATGGACAGGTAGTACTATAAGATTAGGTATGTATAACATATCAATGCTTTTCAGCAGTGTAAGGGTAGAAAAGGCATACGGTGCAACTTCATATTTTCCGTGGGATGGCTAGATGCTCCGCACCCAAGTCATAAGTCATGAGTTGTAGCAATTGCCACTCAACACGGCATTCTTGGTGTTGTTTGTGACACTAGGATTGGATAGATATTCTCGGGCCCATCAAATGTTTTTTCCCAAGTACATACCCAAGTCGCCAAAGTAAGTCAAGAAGATGGAGCGGCCTTCCAATCCTTGTTATAATGTCCACGCATGCTTCGTACAAATGAAGTGAGATTCTTAGATACTCGAAAGCATTCGAATGTATGTCCTCTTCCTACCTAAGTAGGTATAGCGCAGCGCAGTCATATGTTATGCTAGATGTGTACGCACGAAATGGTTCTTGTGACAATCGAATATTCTTGGCAAAAGACAGGAGCATACATGAGTGGTACCGGTATCGAAGGAAGTTGCATCCTGGGAAAGAGGCAAACGGTTTTCATTCACACCTTCCCTCCCTTGCCCTACTTTACTTATTCCTTCCTGTTGCAACATCTCACCATGCCCACCGTATTATATAAACGAATCACGATATCAATGATAACCATATGTCTCCCAGAGAAGGAAAGAAGAGATAATGACCGAGTAGAATGTGATACCTGGGTCAGAACCCTGGCTTGAGTTCTCTACTAAGCATCAGCACCGGCTACTCCCATAAGGTTTCCACCGTTTTAATTTGATCAAAAGCTAATATCCCATGAAGAACAATGCAAACCCATAATTGTTCTGGTGAGTGAGTGTTGTTGTCGGAGTAGAAAGGTTCATGTGTCAACAAGAGCGAAGGAATGAGAGAGAGCGAGAGAGTGTGAGAGTGCTAGATGAAGTTCATTACATAAATGATTGCTCGTCACATTACCTACTGACGATTCTTTACGGACTCGAGAAGTCTTTGGATGGATTGCTTCGCACAGTAGTGTACCGTTTTGTACATACATGATGTAAAAGCCAACGCAAAAAAGTCTCAGAGTCTCCAACAATCACAACAGTCGCCTTGTCATATCCACTTTATATGATCTACCAGGCTCAATTCCCTTTCATCCATATCCATATTCATATTCATATTCATACTCATACTCATACTCAAACCCATATCATACCCATATTGTCCGTCAACCTAGCACCAGGTCCATCATATCGTATCCATCCAGATCACACATACAGACCGAGAGAGATACGCTACCTCAAGTAGGTTATTTCTTCCAAATTAAAAAGAAAAGATTTGCAAAACTTGATTTCCATTTGGTCTCCTTATTATTGCCTAGCGAGCCTAGTACTCTATTCTTATGGTTCCCCGAGTCTAATTGCCGATCAATCCATCCGTCTCAGAATTGATGAAATGCTTTCAACTAATCAATCATATAAAAAATCAGGACCTGGTGGACTGCCAATAAAATCCTCCCCATCTAATACCGGTATCTAGCTACTCGAGTTGTTACTGTTTGCTGTGTACGTACTGTGCTGTACTGTACTGTATTGTCTCCGTTCTCGACGGAGATTCAAACACACACTGCTTCCTCTATATCTGCTGGTCGGGACCTACCTAATCTATCTGGACTGTGGACTGTGCTGTGTTGTGCTGTGCTGTACGGAAGCAAAGAAGCAAAGACGCAAGTACCCCGTGCACGTTATACGTGATTCTGTTCCGACCGACTGGAGCCAAAATGAAAACAATTATAAGCAGAATAATCATGATCGATTGCATTTCATAACAATCCATTACATATCTACGCATCTACACATCTACACATCTACATATCTACACACATACCTCCATACCTCCTTCAATACCTCCTACCATACCAGATACCTACTAGGGACCTTACCTTGCCCGCCTACCCAATGGAAGATTGGAGCATTTTATCTTTTCCACTCGAACCTTTCTTCCCTCGAATGAAAAAGTTACCTTTCACCGTTTGACGACACTCGATATAGGTAACTTGTCTACTTGCCTGCTTGCCTGCTCTGCTTGCCTACCTACCTACCTACCTACCCACCTACCTACAGACTCACCTAATAGAAGTCAATGGTTTCAATCAGAGATACTTCATATCTTATTATCTCATCAATCATCAATCTTCACTTCATTCACATGACATTTCTCTCTCATCCACTTTGAGATAGCATATTATACACTCAAAATATTCACGGGTGTGAAACTCGAAATCAATCTCCCTACCGACCTACCGACTTACCTATCTATCTCCTCCTCACATCAAATCAAATCAAATCAAATCAAATCAAATCCACACAAATTCACAAATTCACACATTCACACATTCAACAAATTCTCATTCCTCGGATCCTTTCCGAACCAATAACACTTTTTTTTCTATCATTTTAATCAACCCCCCCCTTGGTACGTACAAAAATGATACCTACCCAAGTACACATAACCAAAACCTTAAGTTATTAGCCATCTGCGATTCTCTCTGCTTTACTTTGTTATTCCCTCGGGCTCGGATTCTTATTAATTAGAAGAAGCTTGGAGAGAGAAAAAAAAATACTTCTAGAATTTCTATTTTCGAATTTCATAAAACTAAAATCTCATACCATCTTCTTAGCCTCACTAGCTTTTTTTTTCTCATCATCAATATCCTGGATCTCTTCCTTACAACCTTGTCTTTCTACAGAATACAGATTCACTTGTCACCGATCTCCCGTCCCTTTTCTATACCCGGCCAATACTTAATATTGACCAAATTTTAATTCCTTACTTTAGTTTTCAGCTTTCTTAGCTGTTAAAGCGCCTTTCTTCTTCACGGTGACGCAGCAACTTCTGGGTAGGCTAGCTGCCTGCCTTAGAAGAGCTGCAGTCACTCTACAACTTTAGGTTCTGGCGACGTGAAGAAGATGGCATTGATATTGCCCAAGGGCATTGTGGTCAATTCTCCTCAGATTGGAAGCACCATTGAGAGAATCAAGAACGATCCTTTGGATCTTGCCGACATTGCCAGATTTTGGAAAGGTACCGTGCATATTATCTTGATCAAAAAGTAAAGCATCAAGCTTATTGTCTTCTAGTCTATACCACAACAAAACGAAGACTTCTCGACCCTACAGCGGAGCGTTTAGAGAATTATTGGTGGCGAATATGGGGAAGTCGAAGTCGAGAGTTGGATGCTTCAACTGTTGCTCGACTTTTCGTCCACATCTCAGAGGGTGACACTTTTGTGCCACTCAGAGGACCACCCAATCGCTATGAAAATGAGAAGCCAATGGTATGCAAACCTATTAATGAACCGTGGAGCCCCATACTGAATTTCGAATTATCAGAATAGTGTAGCCTGTATTGGAAAGACTGCCTCGACTACTTCTGTTGCTCGTGTTCGCAACGATAGCCGATCAAGTACAACGCTGGCATCAATCCCCCGGGCACCTGCTCCTATGCCACCTCCAATATTAAAAAAGACTCGAGGTCCTTCTGCAAACGGTCCTCGACCGACTGCGCGATTTATATCCCCGCCAGTGTCAGAAGACGAGTCTGGTAGCACAAGCACAAACAAGAACGTTGTACAATCACCTTCGCCAATTCTTGAGCATACCGCTACTATTGAGGAGAAGATCGAGAAGGAGAAGATTGATAGAAAGTTAATGCCTGCACCGGCAAGTAAGAAGTTTGTTGCTTCAGCTTCCAAGAAGAAGAGACCAATTGTTGTTAGGCGGCAGAGTTCGCAAACTTCACAGTCTTCGAACGATAGCTCGGCGAGAGTTGCAGGTGGACAAGGACAACAGAATAGAACTTTAGGGAGGCTGCCGACGTTGTCTGTACTGCCAGTCAGAAATCAGAACACGCAAGAGAACGTTACACCGCGGACTACAACCTCGCCGACCAAGCGGAACCCCTCCAGATCGGCCGCTCCAACTGTGGGTGGTTCGCGCAAACTTGCAAGCACTCGCGAGGAGAGTATTGAGATTGAGCCGACTCAGCCTGAGCCTTCCAACAACCTTCAGACACTAGCAAACACCCAGGTTTCAGTACCTCAAGTCAGTGAGGCTGAGTTCAAGGTACAAAGAATGCTTCACGACAATGTTAAAACAGCCAGCATGTTACCACCTGAAACTTCAAGTCCGGATTCTCCGGCATCGACCACGTCTAAGGGTTCGAGCAATGGCAAACCCCCTGGTTATAGGAAAGCGAGCGGGAAAAATCTTTTACAACACCAGTCTAAAGGCATGGTCAGCTCGGCGCCAACATTGACTGATGCAACTGGTCACCTTGATCTAGGAAATGGTAACCAAATTGCAGCAGTACCCGCGTCGCCAGAGAGACCAAGCAAAGGCAAAGCTCGAGCTCTTATGAAAGACCTCTTTACAAAGAAATCCTTTTCACAAGCGGCTCCTTCTAGTCCTATATCAGGAAGCTTAGCATCAAGCCCATCGGGACCTTTAAGCAAAAGCAAGTCGCAACTTTCGCTTCTGCTCGAACGAGATCAAGCGAGGAGTTTAGAACCTAGGACATTACCGAAACATGAGCGGAAACAGTCCATGAAGTAATTTGCATGCGATATACGAGAGATCAACGCATAGTTTGTACATATATGATCGATTGGGAGGAGCATGATATGCACGATGAACAAAAGTGTTTCCAAGGCGCATCGTTTCTATCCCTGCATCAGAGGCGCGTTTCTGGAGCAGGATTGCTATTGGTGTCATGGATATTGGGGGTTAATAGGTTGCACATCTGGCTACGGAGTTTTTGGTAATGATTGCATCTGGGAATGGAGCTTTTGAAATACCTTTAGAAGGGCTCATTATCATGATTAGCGAGGAAGATCAGCACCCCCATGATTTACATGCAATACAAGTAATTGATAAGGCCTGGCTGGTAAGCCTGCGCATGATTGTAGAAAAAAATTGGTAAAGTGTAAATCATCTGGACCCGATCTACCTAATTGTATGATTTATTAATATTCTGGGGTACATGATGAGTATTTGTATTTGAAGTTTTTATTTCCATGTACTCCTTATTCATAACATAGTAGGTATCAATTGTACAAATTAACTCGACTGCATATTGTACATATCCGATTGGTAGAACGGGTAAAAGCACCCGAGTTCTCCCCCTGGGAGATCTCTTGGCTTCAGAAATTTTTATATTGCGAGTATATGCACAGCGTAGAATACAATAATTTTGATAAACGAACAAACAATCTGCTGTTACACGATGTGCAACACAATTGTGTACTGTATGCATATAAAGAGAGAGACGTCGCTCTTATATTTTAGATATCAGTACTCGTACTAGTCTTTCCATAAGTATTAGATTAGATTTACCGCCATTGGGCCCTTGCCGAAAATCATGTAGGGAACGACGCTTGGGGAATTAAATTAACCTTAAGTCCCGAAAGTCACTAAATTTAAACCATATTGATGGATTTACGTTTACGTGTTTGCTCCCAAGTCCACTTCACTCCACCCAATCTCTTCATTCTAGTGATGAAGAAATTCAAGTTTTCTTTGCTGTGTACGGGATTGTGAATTGGATGCCTGGGAACATGGTTGAATTCGGGGATTGGAGATGAGGGATGAGGGATCTGACTTTATTCGTCCGGCCAAGGTAAGGATGAGTGGGGGTGAGATGGAATCATGGAAGGAGGCTCGTCACTGTGGATAGGGTGTTGTTCAAGGGGGTTCTTTGATACGAAGGTTTTTTGATCGTTTCTTTTTTTTTTCGCTCTGGGATGGATGGTGGGTATCCGGCTTCTTTTGTTGGAATTTTTTTTTTCGGTCGGTCGGTCTTTCATGCGTGCGCTTGCTTGGCTCTTTCTGGTAGTGCGCGAGGGATGTAGGTATGTATCCATACAGATATGGAGCGGTTATCAGTGTAAGCCCGCCCGCCACAATCGATGCTCGTAAAGGGTAACGAACTAGCTACTTGTGGAGTATGTATCTCTGCGGCGTGGGATTTGTATTCCGGGTAATGGATGGAATTTGACATAAATGTTACATTGGCATTCCCCCCTACCTTTACTTACTCATCGGATTCTCTCGTGCCTTGATTTTTTTCTTTGACGTTGTGCTTTCCTTTCATCTTCATGTGTGGAAGAGAATCGGTATCAATATGGCGATTTTTAACGAATTGGCCATAGCGACTGCGCGACGTCCTTATCCGTTTGTCCTCGCGCTTCTCCTCACTCTCCTTGTCTTCCTCTGGACCACTGGACCCCAAAAGTTTTCTCCAGCGCCGCCTCCAAGGATCTATACCCCCACTGTCGGCCATGGATCTGATGCGCAACAGGATTCCGAGTATATCAGTGGACGATTTGGATTCGACGGGACGTGGAATTACACGAGAGATTATCGGAATTTGTTCTTGACGCAAGAGCAGTGCGATGTCGCGTTCCCGGGACTGTTTGAGGAGGTGGAGAGACCGGTTAAGCTGAGGAAGAATAAGAAGGTCATGAGGAAGGAATTGGATGATACGCCAGCGTTGAATGGGTTTATCCGGGCCATGATTTTTGATCAGCAGGTTTGTGTTCTTGGTTCTTTCTCTATCGGCAATCTTGTAGACGGTGATGGGAGGATTTGATGCGATAGACATAAACTAACAAGAAGACAGCTATACATAATCGATACCTACGGAAAAATCTACTCCCGCGGCATCGCCACCCTGCATGCTCTCCACCGCGCCATGCTCACCTCGCCCGAACCCCTCCCCAACATCGAATTCACCATGAACGTCGACGACAAGATGGAAGGACATCCGCAGTGGCTCTACGCGCGACAAGGCAAGAATCAAGAAACGTGGCTCATGCCCGAATACGGGTTCTGGTCGTGGCCCGAGACGAAAATCGGGAGCTACGGCGAAATGCAGATGAAAGCCATCCTGACCGAGAGCGAGTGGCCCTGGAGTCGGAAGATGGATAAATTATTGTGGCGCGGCGCGACGATGAATCTGGAGGTGCGCAAGAAATTTGTCAATGTGACGCAGGGAAAGGCGTGGGCGGATGTGAAGACGTTGGATTGGCATGATGAGGGGAGTATGAAGAATGATTTGAAGAGTATGGATGAGCATTGTCAGTACAAGTTTCTGGCGCACACGGAAGGAAACTCGTATTCCGCGCGGCTGAAGTATCTGCGGAATTGTCGATCGGTGATTGTGGCGCACGAGTTGGAGTGGATGGAATTTTTCCATCCGTTGATGCAGAAGGATGGGCCGGAACAGAATTACATCGAGGTGGATAGGGAGTTTGAGGGGTTGGAAAAGAAGATGGAGGAGTTGATTGAGGGGAAGAATCAGAAGGCGATAGAGGAGATTGCGGAGAGGAGCGTGCGAGTTTTCAGAGAGAGATATCTTACGCCGGCGGCGGAAACGTGTTATTGGAGACGCTTGATTAGGGGTTGGAAAGAGGTGATGGGGTTTGAGGTCGAGTTTTTCAATGTGACAAAGGGGGAGAAGAAGTGGAGGGGGGTACCGGTGGAATCTTTTCTGTTGGAGAGGAGGCTGGAGTGGGATCCTTATTAGTTTTGGAGTATAAATGAGGGGGGGGAGGGAGTGTAAATAAGGGGTAAGGTGCATATGCATATGCATGATACTTAGTATTTTGCATTCATTGGATTTATGGTATCGGTTATGATCATTGGGATTGGGATAGATAATAAGGCTTTTCGGAATGAGAACGTATGAACATTTAAATCAAGAAATTATTCATGTTATCATCATATAATGACACGGAAATGAAGATATGGAAAGAAACAATATGGAAAGAAAACTGCGGAAGCGATACGGGTACATCGCACGTGCATATATATATACGGTCGGTTTAATTCAAGACTTGATCTGCACATTGATGAAAATGATATTGTTGCTCAAGAATCATCAGATCGTGGAATCACCAGCTCGTAAACCCCTTATCACCTAATACCATAAATCAACTACTGTACCTGCGCATATGCATATAAAACGAATCGTCCGACTTAGTATTATATCGTATAACAAGGTAGCTAGAGTACCGGTACGACAGACAGAAACACTATCGATAGCACAACTCAACCTCCGAATATAAAAACTGTCCGCAAACCCCAGGTTATATCATTACAACGAATCGCAATATCTACCTACCTAGGTACATACCAAAGAACGTAGACTGGACACGAGAGAGAAATGAAGATAAGGAGTAAGTGACGAGACGGAATACCGTATTGTAACGTACCGTCTGCTGTCTCATTTCCATCCCATCTATTTCTAGCAGATGCTACCTTATGCGCAATGCAAACATGGTTTGCACATGGCATTGCAACGTTTGTATCTTATGATGTGCATGGAAGTTTATGGTTGTTTCTTGGCTGGGATACTCACATGTGTTTGTTGTAGATTGTTGGGGTATGAGAGAGAATACTTGGATAGGTATCAAAGGTTATTAATGCGAGGCTCGCCGAGACTCGCGCTAGTGAGATTGCTTAGATATTGCGTTGAGGACCTCGGGATGGATGTTTGCCTGGCAGATTGGAGAATGAGATGAGATGAGATGAGATGATTAGGCTAATGTTGCATGCAGTAACATCCTGAAGAACCCAATGTCGGGAACCCTAACCCTAATATTTGATACCGCGTTGTAACGTGCGACAATGAAGCATGACGTATGGTTGACAAAAAGCATTAGTGGAAAGTTTTTCCAGATGCAGAACTCAATTGCATTCGAAATGAAGTCCTCCGAGGAGATACTTCCGGGACAGTGAGACTGACCCACAACTGTAGCTGTGATATACATCCGATTTTCCGAGCAGGACGATCATTTGGCACTGAAAGATACCCTGTCCAGCGCAAGCATATCACCAACTTCTCGGCGAAAAATCCCAAGAACCCCAATTGAGAGCCGCGCGATTCGATTGAGCAAAGGAAAGAATCCATACACAGCTCAAAGATGAAAGAATTAGCGAAACGATGTGGAAGCTAAGACTAGTATGTGACACGACTTGTACATTGCATTTGATCTGTCCGGAAGTGGTGTTTCGTCTGGGATGAGAGTCACCACCGGAACCCGAGTAACTATACCCCAAGGGCCGAATTTCAAGGCTGCTATCCTTACACAACTTTTGGGGAATGGGTGAGGTGATGTTGAGCTGAAGAAAGCTGGATGTTCGATTAAATGAGGCGAAGGTGCATGTGTATGACGAAATAGACGAGGGATTGCCAGATGGGTGGTGTGGTGGTGTGGTAGTATGGTATAGTGTAGAGGACAGTAGATAGGTAACGAACATTGTATGGATGGAAAATCGTACGAGAAGGTGGGAGAGAAATCTGCCTAGTGCTCCTTTCCGTTGACAAAAAAGAAAGATTCTGGCGTGGGATTAGATGGTCAGGAATATTCTCCTTCCAATCTCATCCACAAGGAGTTTCGATTGCAGAATCCATCCACATTCCATCATATCACGGGAATGGGATTGTTCTCTTCCCATCCACCTCCATCTTCTCTTCTCTTCTCTTCCTTATACTATTCGACCTCGACTCCAGCGTTCCTCCAAAAATAAAAATGGAAGAACAGAATAGAACAGAGACACAACGTGGCGTCCAGGTTTTCTCGCCGTGATGTGATCCATCGTTAGGGCTGTGCATGTTACCCAGGAAAAAAGAGGTTCCCACCAGGGTTTAGAAAAATTCAGGGTCCAATACACACGTTCCCGGGACCCCCGTACCTGAAGAGTGCATTTGCAGATGCGACGGTGAAATGGATGATAAGTCCCTACCTGGTATTCGTATGTATCTCGGGTAATACAATCGGGGTATGGGTGGATGAATGAATGAATGAATCGAGAAGTCGGTCGGTATCGATTGGCACGAGAGAGCACATGGATGATTAATCATAGAAAGTTAAAGTCGAGTAAGGTTTGAGTCAAGAGAGGACAAACGAAATAAGGGTCGCATCATGGAAAGATGTTTAATTTTTGTGTTTAATTTCTTTTGAGGATCGAGAGGATATCGTTTCTTCTAGTGTGCTTCCTAATTCACTGGGTTGGCGTTGGGGAAATGGGTAGGTGGCGTCGACTACCTATTTTCATCACAGTCTTTATTTATTTGAATGAATATACTCGAGTATTGACGGACTGACTGACTGACTGACTGACTGACTGACTGACTATATTTATTATTATATTTGCTATTTTCTTCACTCCGCTCTTCCTTTGATATATCGGATATCTCTTACTCCTTTTTTGTGCTCACTCTCCTATTTCTCCATAGACACCACATCGAGACCATCATCAGTCACCTATATCTATCTCTCTCTCTCCGATTTCACAAACTTCTACTCAACACCCGGAGTATAAGAGAATCTCATTCAGACATAAATCCATACCTACCTACCGACCGACCTATCTACCTATCTATCTATCTACCTGCATTTGCCAGGCCAGACGTACCGCTATACACCCGCCCGGGAGGAAAAATAGATGATCCGGATAAATTACCACCACCCTACTGCAATCAACTGCACCACTGCACCACGCCCCAAAATATCACATAACACATAAACCACCAGGCAACCCAAGAGTCAGCCAGACGAAACGGTGCGGATTTGGGTGCCTCGTAAACGATTCGACTCGATCCTCTTGATATATCATCATTCCCCATCAAATATATACGATTTATATATATCTATATAACTTCACCAATCTTCCCTTTTCACTTCCTTTCACTTCGCTTCACTGTTAATTTGGGTCTTGTGGTCTTTTGGTCTTTTGGTCTTTTGGTCTTACGAAAAAAGAATACGTATCTACAAGAATCTTCTACATACCTACTACCAGTACCTAGGTATATCCTACCTGCATATTGTACATCCATCCATCCCAACCTTCCATATATCCATATAAATAAAACCCTCCGAGTCCGAGGCATTTTTAGAAAAGGCAAAGATTTCCATTACACCACTTACCACTCAGCACTCACCACTCAGCACTCACCACTCAGCACTCACCACTCAGCACTCACCACTCAACACTCACCACTCACCACTCACCACTCACCACTCACCAAGCTTGAACATTCTTACTCAATCAATCACTTCCCTACCTACGGAACGGAGACAACCTTGAAAGATTAAACGCGGAAACTCATTGGCCCATCCAAATTTTTGAGGGGGAATTCAAAAAGAAGAGCCCTCGCTCACGCAACGCGTCAAACGAAACGAAACGAAACCAAACGATACTCTCCCTCACATCAACGTTCAACGTCCAACTTGCATATATATTACTTTAAGCCACCAACAAGTGCTGTTGAGCTTATTGACCCTTTTTTGATTATTCTTACTATTATTTTTTATTTTTTTACCATTATCCCAACCCGTTTTGGTTTTCTGTACTAGACTTGGAGAAACGTTACGTTACGACTCGATTTATTTTATCTATATATCTTTAAATATTTTTTGCTGATTCTATTTTGGGGGGGTTCTTGACGTTGCTAGATCTCTTTACACCTTTTTGCTTTATTTTGAGGTGAAAAGTGGTGGAAAAGGATTTTTTTTGTATGCGATATTGTTTTTATTTATTAAGAGGGGAGAAGTGAAAATCACTAGATATTGGATCGGACATCTCGTGTGAATTTTTTTGATATCTTTGGGAATCTTTCGTACAGACGTGGATACGTGTGATAGCTATCTGTCTATCTATCTATCACTATCTGTATAGATATATATCAAGAGGGATCGGAGGAGGAAAGACATTTATCAGATTCTAATTCAAGATGGCGACGAGGAATTCACAGTAAGTTGATATATTTTCTTTCCTTCCCTTCTTTCTTCCTTTCCTTCATTCTATCTTGCTTTCTACCTTTTTTTTTTTTTTGAGGTTTGGGGTCGGTGGTTGGTGCATGGAACGCACGGAGGTATGAATCAGGGGTAAAGTTTTTATATTGGGGAGGGGGGTTCGGAAAAGATAGCTGGCTGATATGGTGATTGGTGAATTTTAGGAGAACTTATCACATTGTGGTTTTGGGTGCTGGTGAGTTTTCTTTTCCCTTGATATCCTTGCCTCTGTATTCAATTGTTCAATTCAAGAGAATGATCGATTATAGAGAGAGACAGAGATGTATCAATTGAAGATAGAATGTCGATGGCTAATTATTTTTGTTCATCTGCAAAGGTGGTGTTGGCAAGAGTTGTCTAACCGGTAAGGATCACTTTTACTTATTTGCCGACACCTTGACCCACTCTCCTCCGGGGACTTGAGTTGAGTTTGGGGGGGTTGAAATTTTGGAGGGTCGAAGTGGGGAGACACGTGAAAGGAACGGGAGATGGAGATTCGGGAATTATCAGGAAGGGATTGTCAAAATACGCAGTGAAGATACTGATATGTGATTTGTGTCCTTTTAGCACAATTTGTTCAGAATATTTGGATCGAAAGTTATGACCCAACCATTGAGGATTCGTACCGCAAGGTTATCGAGGTTGATGTGAGTATTTTGAGATTTCTTCTCCGTCTTGGCATCGAGGTGGAGACACATGATCAGGATGCTAACGCGGCCTTTTGGTTCGATAGGGACGACAATGCATGTTGGAGATGTGAGTTTATCTTATCCTCTCACGGGGTCAAGAAGATGATACTGATACGGAGCAATGTAGATTAGATACCGCGGGTACGGAGCAATTCAGTAAGTTCTTCTCCTCATCTTCCTTATCACATGATACATATACATAAACTAACACTCTTCCAGCCGCCATGAGGTACATACCAAGCAATTCTGTTTCACTCCTCTTTTCCACTCATTCTTTCCCGAACCCCCCACTCACACATTCTCCCCAGAGAACTCTACATGAAAACCGGACAAGGATTTCTCCTCGTCTTCAGTATCACATCGCAAAGCTCCCTCAATGAACTCAGCGAACTCCGCGAAACCATCATACGTATAAAAGATGACGAAAATGTCCCGATAGTGATTGTCGGGAACAAAAGCGATCTGGAACAAGATCGGATGGTTAGTAGACAGGCGGCTTTTAATGTTAGTCAGAGCTGGGGGAATGCGCCGTATTATGAGACGAGTGCTAGGAGGAGGGGTGAGTTTTTTTTCTTCTCATTTTCTTTTTTCTTGTAGAGATGAATATAATTGTGGGGGTGAAGAATGAAGAATGAAGAATGAAGTGTGACGGAAAGGGGAAATGGGAATACGAGAAAAAGATGATGGATAGAAGTTAGCGAGAATAACCATGCTAATGGAAATGAAAAACAGCAAATGTAGACGAAGTCTTCATCGATCTCTGCAGGCAAATCATCCGTCGGGATAACAATCGATCGACGCCAGAATTCGATGATGAAGTCAATTCGCCGGTGGAGAAAAGACATCATCGGATGAGACGGTTGGGGAGATGTGTGATATTATGATTGTCTTTCCGGGATGGGCGTCAATGGGTGGGTGTGGTAATTTGATGATTGGCGTGTCTGGGATGGAGGGGATCGGTTGGGGGTGTTGTATCATGGGATTGTATGTATGTATGTATGTATGAGTGGATATAGAAAGGATATGAGGATGTGTGAATTACGAACGATCGAGGGGATGAAAATTCCTGAGATAGAGGAGAGGGCAGTGGAAGGAGGATGGAGAAAAGTCTTTTTTTGATGTATAGAGTCTTGAAATAAAGATGAGATGTTGTTGAGATAATGAGAAGAAAGTTCCTTGGTGATTGTTTTTCAATTCTGCATGTTGAGAATTTGATGCTTGTATGCTTAGGAGTGGTTTGGGGAGGGGGTTTACAAATACATGTACTTGTGTATGCATGCATGTAGATATATCCGACACCAGGAGTTCTAGACGGAGAATCAGAGTCAGGCAAAGAAACTTCAAGAAAAAGATTCTTTATCCGGCTTCAGGATATCAAGTTGAAGAAAGGAGGGGAGGAGGGGGTGTTAGATGCCATTCTAGATGAAAATCAATATCGAAAACACAGCCGAAGAAGAGTGTGTGCGTGTCTGTTGCGCGATCTCCCCACTGCAAGAATAACATTGATGTAAATAAGAATTCCATAAGAAACACTCGAGGAACCTCACTCGTATACGAGTATGAATATGAATATGAATATGAATATGATTCGGGATAAGGAAGTGTAATGATATGGACATAGATGGGAATTATTTATCTTCCTTATACCTATGCCATGCTATCCATGCCCTTGGAATAAAATCTCAAGACTGTTAAGTTAAGTTATATTAATGGTTAATCAAATCCTCAGATCTTATGCTGAATATTTATCTATCCATTTATTCATTCATCAAACGCAGTAGACTACAGTAGATATCACAGAATAATATACTACAACCACGACTATCCCAATATCAATATCAATATCAATATCAATATCAATATCAATACATCGATAGGTAAGTAGATCTCCAAACATCAACCCAAACCACCCCAAACAAACAAACTAAATCAAACTCAAAGCAGAGTATTAAATAAAGTGCGCGGGGTGAAGATAGTATGGGAAAGATATATAATATATAGTGTAAAATTTGGCGATGAGCGGAAGGAGAAAGATTACATATATTGCTGGAAGATGATATACTAGGTAGGTGTGGGTAGGTAGGTATTTAATATTTAATAATTAAGGGGATGTTGGACTTCAACTTCAACTTCAAGTACCTAATACATATATATATATATATAGAGATAGATATATGCATACACACCAACGCCCAACACTCCTACCCCAAGCAAGCAACCAATTCATACCATCTACCCATCTACCAGCATCCTCAAAAGAAATCGACATCCACGAGATCGCGATACAAGTACAAGTACAAGTCTTGAGACGATGTATTTCGTAAACCGCTACTCACCACTCCACGAAGCAAGAACGTACGCTTTCCACACGGTACACTCACACTCATTTCATGACCGAAATTCCAACTGGCACTAAAACATACTATACTATTCTTCTTCTAAATAATGATAGTAATAAATGTTATATTAAAAAAACTCATCTACCATCCATCTACCAATACATAACTATCGAATGCAACATCACAAATTCGAAACTCTAACTATTTTATTTGATTTGATTTGATTGGGAAGAGGAAGATAGACTATGATATCGTTCGTGTAGCCCCACTCACTCACTACCCAACGACTCACGATTCACGAAGCCAATGCACAAACTACTGCGACTGACTGCGAGTCTGCGACACCTCGGGTCCCCACTTTGAGAGTCTGGAACGGTGATTTGACTTTTCCTGAAAGATACTGGTATCGTACTCCGTACTATCATATCGTGTTCGTTCGTCTCAATTTGTATGGGACCCTGAAACTTTACTTTGAGGTAGATATGATATGAAATGAAAACCTAGGGACCACCGTTGAAATAACCACATGCAAAACATCTATCTCCGAGTAAAGTCTGCATACCTTCGTAGATGAATAGAGAGAAAAAATGAAGTAAAATGCACTTATAATCCCCATAGTAGGTCTGTGATTGATATTGATTCACTGCCCGGATATGAGCCGATGCAATTCTATCATCATCCAGCTCCCCACCTCGAAAATTGATATCCCCCAAAATCATCGCTACATATATACTCAAACTCTGGAGCTTCACCTTTGTTGCTTCGAACCCGTCTCCAAAATACATATAAAAAATCAAAAAGATATTGCAACTGCCGTGAATCGAACACGAACCTCCACCTTGGAAGGGTGGAATCCTAACCATTGGACCACAGAAGCTAGGCAGGACATCAAGATTTTTGCTTGATTTGATGTCCGGACAGCTTGAGAAGAGATATATTAATCAAGTGGAAAACAGTAAGAGTCTGGAACAAAGAATTACTCAAGTAGTTGTTGTGATTGGTTGATTGACTTGAATTGTGGATGTACACCCCAACGAAGCGAGTCACTAGGCTAATTTTGTGACCGAGTCTTTGTGAATGGTTTCCGAAGCGGATTTGGGCTAATTGAAGAATAGTCGCGATAAAAATGTATGGATGGGATGGACGTATATGATTCTTAGGATTGTATGAGATGATTTTTGCGAAATATTGGGAGGATGGTTATAAAAGGAAATGTTATCAATCTACTCGTTGTTTAATATGATAAGAAAGATGAGACGTTTGCGAAAGACGAGAAAATACATTATTCGACGCTATTCACATTCAGAGGTTTCCTCGTCTCGTTAAAACGAATTTTGCGACGATTAGACTGTGAGAGTGAGCTATTCGAGCATTCTTGATATCAATTTTCCACTTGAGCATTGTAGGTTCTGGTTTCGCGATCGATTTGAGCACTAAACTGTTTCAATGCTTTCATTTTAAGACGTTAGGATTGCAGTAATCAACAGCCGTCTGTAAGATATGGAGATATGCAGGTTCTCATCTCACAATAATGATGCAGTCATAACTATGTGAACATTCGTCCCTACCGATTGAAGGGTTTTGTCTCAATCTTGTCAGATGGTAACATCTTTCGAATGTAAATTGTCTGAAAAGCCACTGGTATGATTGATCGTGTAGTGCGTGGAACTCTGGATCTCACTTATTCTCCGAGGCGTATTTGAACATTGATTCAATATACGAAGCAGGGGAGGACGAGATGGAAGAAGCCTACCAATCATATCGGCCACACCATGTCTCGCAATCCCAAATCCTATTCCCGGGAGTGAGTTTCTGAAGACCAAGAACGAGTTCGAAAGCCTTCACTCAGGGGAAGAGTGGATGAACATCCGGAGGGAGACTATCGTCAGCCGCACCTGACACCAATGACGATAAGCTGATGCAAAGAATACCCCTCATGTTACCATCCCACTCGAGCCAACCGCCACTGTAATTTCTTTAGCTTTCGTATTTAAGAAAAGAGTAAGCTCGCCAATGCACTCCAGTGCGAATGCTGGAACAGAGATGGTAGATGTAGGTACGTACCCGAGTACCCAAATATTGGCCATACAGTGATAAGTGATCCAACCGTTTGATCACTGTAAGGAGATGGACCTTGGCTACAGTAAAATTTGACCATTGGTTTGAATTTTCTTATATTCCGAAAGTCTAGACCAAACAACCATATAAGTGAACAGTTTCAAGTTCTTCGTCATATCAATCTATCTATCAATTAACTTATCAGCAGATCGAACTTACGACCAAAACGATAGATCCCAGAATGGCGGAACAATACCAAATCTTCATGGCCATTCATAATCATCTTGTCGACCCAACCAATTTGTTTGTAATACACCCCTCGTACTCTGTGTCTCCTCAAGCCTTGTGTTACATAGCATCCACCATCGTAGTCAAAAAGGATATAAAAAACCAAGAAATTGAAAGAATGGCAAGGGTGGGTACATCTTCCGGCTGACAATCCTTGAACCTTGAGATCTCTTGAAAAGGATTAGTAGAAATGGGTGAAGCTTGCATGATTGCATCTATCTGCAGGGTTTTTGGTGGGATGTGGGTCCAACACTTTTCTTTCGAGCATTCGAGCATTCCCTTGAGAGCTTGCCTGAGCTTGCGTCGGCCGTCAAAAGATTCCAAGAGTCAAAGCTCCCTCGGTCCCTCGGTCCCTCATTATCATTTGTGTCTTCCCCCACACTAATCATATCTTAACGATCCTGATTCCTCACATCTTTTCCATAACCAGTTTTGGGCCCCAATTAAAATTGAGATAATTGTTCCGTAGCCTCCGTTAGACTTTTGGCAGAGATGAAAATGAAACGGTCCGCATATTGGGACGTGCGAGAGAGATGGATGATTCATTGCTGGATGGACTGGATGGACTGGGTGGGTGTGGATGAATGTGATATTATCATCACTACCTATCGTAGTAGGTATCGATATCTTTCTATCTGTCTGTCTGTCTGTCTGAATTCACAAGACACCTTCTTCCTTTTCTGATCTTCTCTATTGTTTTCCCCGTTCGAGTTCGAGTTTGAGATGCAAGGTTCGTCGTATGACATCAAAGCATACTTCATATCAAAATTTAATCTTCCTACCCTGAGAAACTCAGTTCCAAATCAAACGAAGAACGAATAAACTTTTTAACCTTCTGAGACACTCCCACGGCTTGCGACTCCATGCATTCACAAACCCTGAGAGCATTAACTCTTGAATTGCGTTCCCCTGGTCTTTGAGAGCCAATCAACCTGTCAACAATGCTAAAGCGTTTATCGAGAATCCGTTTGGTGTAACGGTAACAAACAACTTCTCCCTCCTGTTATGTTATCACTCGTGGCATCCTGGCTTCAGTCGAGCTCATCCCCAGAAAATCATTAAATGCACGTTGCCTATACCTGCAAAGAAGGGTTGGATCAGCAACATTTGTGAGACACGAGACCAACATATCACTGCGACAAATGGTTTGGATGGCTCCCAACAAACGAGGTCCCTTATTCATTTGAGAGCGAGACTAGTCTGGGTATTTCAATATTTCAAATGTCCAGCATAGGATTAAATTTTGATTCTACTGATATATTGGTCTAGTATCGAAATCTCCGGACTACTCAAGATGGATTACTCCCACACTTAAAGCAATAGAAACATCAATCGAACAAATAATAGTCGAGGGGTATCACAAAGGAAAAGATGAATGACGGATCTCTTTATTATCCGAATTGGGACGAATCGGAGAAGAGACCAACTTTTCTTCTATCAAGTTTCCGAGAATCGACTAGTTTCACAACCTCGAGATATCATTATTGACGATCATTGGAGATTTCAAAGATGTGTGTTGCCCTGCTTCAAGGGTCCAAGGATATCAAGGATTTGTGAAAAGGCTCGTAAAATTACTGGATGATGAGCGGAAGAAGAAAAAGGGTTAAAGGGTTATGGATGTGTACAGTAGAAGCAGGTAACCGACCGGCTTCTATTTGTTCCTTTCCTTGAACGGTAATCGAAATTATCTGATGTGATTTTAATAGCTACCACTACAGAAAGATGATTAACAGAAACTTTGCGGTGATGAAATACAAAGTCGAGATTTGATGATGTTCTCTGTCTGTCTGTCTGTCCATCTGTCTGTCTGCATATTAAAAAAGACGATCTCTGCATTGACCAACAGTCTAGAGCTCTCACACGTTTCCCCATATTCCAAACGAGTGAGCATGAAAATCAGACAATCAGGAACATGGAACATGGAAGATGGAAGATGGAAGATGGAAGATGGAAGACTTGGTCATCTATCTATTACCACCTAGTCCTCGGAAAGCATGAATGGGAGCAAGGAGACAGGGAGGAGATGAAGAAGATAATTAGGTATAATCGGGTAGGAATGGAAGACTCGCATCTATTGTATCGTAGAGCTTTGAATGTTGGATAGATAGGCAGGCTAGCTATATGCTATCCCATTCATTAATGTGTTGAATGGCATTTAAAATTCTCCAAGACCCCCGGTACTTGCTCGTGTATATCACATACCCAGGCTGAACAACTTATGAGAGACGTTACCAGAGTTTCATTATTAGGTATCGATTATAACCCGGGATTATTTTGTACATTTCACCTCACTTGCATCCATTTCTACTTTGCATCCAAATCCACAACGAGTGCATCTACATCTACAAATACGCCATCCGCATGCCAATTCCCATCCCATCCCATCCCATCCCATCCCATCCCATCCCATCCCGCACTTTCCAATATGAAATTGCGATTCTGTCTCATCTAAGTCATCACTTTGCCAGGCTCGCCAGGCTAAGGTTATTTCTGCTTGTTTCCCCTGACGATGAACAGCAGCTTACCTCAGAATCTATATTTATTTATATGATGGCGATGTTTTCCCAGAGAGGGTGTTCACTTCCTCTTACCCTACCCACCCACCTCGTAGATGCTCTTCCATATTTGTTTTCACATCTGTCTCTCCCTAGTTGCAGACTTGCAGTGTGTCTGTGTGTCTGTATGTGGGTGTGTGTGCAAAGAAATCCCGCTATCTGCATGCTGCACGAACTAAATTAGCTTCAGTGTATCTTATCGAGTATAAACCAATAGCAATTCTTAGATTCTTTCTTCTCCACACAATCTTCCTAAAATCCCCAAACTAATCACCTAGAAACCCCCCTCTCCCCCCCCCAAATTTCGATCATTGAATAGTCCACCTACCTCAAACCTCTTTTTCCCATACATCACATCACATCGCATCACCTCACCTCACCCTACCTTCCTTACCTTGGTAGTGAACAAAAGTCATAAGAAAGAAAAGAGAGAGAGACACAGAAAGAGAAAGAGAAAGAGAAAGAGAAAGAGAAAGAGAAAGAGAAAGAGAAAGAGAAAGAGAAAGAGAAAGAGAAAGAGAAAGAGAAA
>PQXL01000433.1:0-33903 GCA_004916875.1 Botrytis galanthina
TTCACCCTCCAATCCCCCGCCCAAACCGCCCTCCTCCCCATCTCCACTCACCCCTCTCCCCTCCCCTCCTGGCCCAGCACTCCCACCATCACCCTCCTCGGCGACGCCGCCCACGCCATGCCTCCCACCGGCGCATCAGGCTGCGTCACCGCGTTGCGCGATGCGGGGAATCTCGTGCGGTTGCTCGAGAAATGGGGTGCGAAAGACGGAATCAAAATCTATGAAGAGGAGATGAGGGAATATGGGAGTGCGACGATTGAGAGGAGTTTGGAGGCGGCGGTGAAAATGTTTGGGTTCAAGGCGAGAGAGGAGTGGAGGAATGTGGAGTAGGTGGATTGATTGAGTGTTTAGTATTAGTGTGAGCGAGGGTAATTTGTGTAATTTGTATAGTATGTATGTTTGTATTTATGTATGCGTATAGTGGTTCTAGAAATACTATGAATACTAGGTACTACACCGACACAATGATGTATATATAACATTGATACCCTCCTTTCTTCCTTTCTATCCTCATAAGCATCCAAGAAACTCCCGTTCTGGATACTCACCTCGTCCTCATCTATTCTCATCTCACCTCATCTCCCCAAAGAAGAATATTCTCCCTCCTCCATCTCTATCCTTACCATCCACACCACCCTCTAACCAACCCCAGCCCTGAATCCCAACCCTCCTTCCCCAAAACCCCTCTAATATACAAATCTTCATATAAAAATGCCACCACCTCTCCAGTCACAACAAAAGCATAATTTCCTTCCACCAATCAAATCAAATCAGATCAATCACCTCCAAGTCGCAATCGCCGCAATCCACTCTTCCTGGTCCTTCCTATAATCCAATTCATTAGTAAATTGTCCCCTAAAAGTGATAGGAAAGTAAGAAAGGGATCAAACATACTTGTCCAACTGGAACAACGATGTTAAAATCGACGTGATCAAAGTCTCCTGAATCTTTTTATTCTTCTCCAACAAAAACTTCAACAAAACCGCCTTGGTATATTTAACATCTACCTGTGTGGCGCCAGCATCTTTCCTGCCATTAGCTGGACTCTTTGATCTTCCCGAATCAATACTTGTTCTCGAGGAGCCGTCGTTTAATCTGGATGTTTTCATCTGCAATAATTTGACTTCTTTTTGAAGTTTCTCATATCGTTGATTTGCGTCCTCGAGAAGTTTTCCAGTATCTGCTTTCTGTTTCTCGGCAGCACGAAGTTGTTTTTCAGTACTGTTTAAAGTATTTTGGAGCTCGCTCATTGCTAAGCGTGTCTCCTCAGCTTCCTGGGATGACTTCTCGGCTAAACTTTCAAATTCATCACGGCGTCTCTTGAGCTCCTTTTGTGATTGCTCAAATTCATCTCGGTCATCAGTTGCTCGTTTAATATCTCGCTCGTAATCTCTGATCTTGGTCTTGAGTTCATCTACTTCTCGAGATCTGCGACGAGCATTAGTACTGGCTTCGTCTTCTGCTCGATCGCGTTCTTCTCTCATTTCCCGAACTCTGGCTTCAGCTTTCCCTTTCTCCTCTTTCTCGACGGCCATGAGTCTACGAATAGTTTCACACTCTCGAACTCGGTCGTTTAGATTTCTTTGGGCGTCGCCGAGCTCTTCTTCAAGACTTTCTGCCTCTTCTCTCTTCTGCTTCAATTGTGCAATCAGCTCTGCCTCTTGACTTTTCAAGCTATCAAGCATTCCTTGCACGTTCTTGTATTCAGAACCTCTTATTTCAATCACCTCCCGAAGCTCTTTATTCTCAGTGGATAGCTTTGAAACCTGTCCCTCGAGTTCTTGAACACGAGTACGTAACTTTCCGGTTTCTTCTTGGACCTTGGATAGCTCTCCTCTGGCCTTTTCGCCTGAAGCTGCCAACTGAACCTTTGCGGCCTCGGACATTCGGAGATCACGACGTGCGGTGGAAACTTCATTCTCGGCTCGAAGTCGGCCATTCGTCTCTTGAACAACCTTCTCATTCAAAGATCGGATCTCATCGTCTTTCTCAGAAGTTTGCTTCTTGAAGCTAGTAAGTTCACCCTTCAAGTCCTTCTCGCGTGCTTCTAATCTTCTCAATTCAGAAGTACGGGCGTTCAACTCGTCCTTCGTACTCTTCAATGTTGCATTCTCAGCGCGCAGATTCTTCATTTCAGGTTGAGCACTCTCTAGGATTTGTTTCAAATCCGTAATCTCCTTATAACGTGACGTGGCCAACTGCTCAGAGGCACCAAGATCCTTTTTCATCGTACTGAATTTTGACTCTAATTCTTCACACTCGGATGTTTTGGTCTTGAGGTCTTCCTCTAACTTGACTAAAGTCTTCTTGTGGCTTTCGACTTCGGATCCTAAGCTGCCGATCTTTTCTTCAAAAGCAATCTTTTCTTCTTGTAATTTGGCTGAAGCGTCTTTGTGAGTTTCGATTTCAGACTTTAGGTTGGCTGAAGCTGTCTTGTGAGTTTCGATTTCAGATTCTAACCTTCCAACCTTTTCTTCAAGAGCAGCCTTCTCTTCTTGCAACTTAGTCAATTTTTCTTCAGCCTCAACGTTGGAATCAACCTGGGCTTGTAGCTTAGACTCCACTATGGCAAGCTGCTCTTTTAGAGCAGTTTTCTCTTTTTCAGTTTCGTCTGAAGCTGTCTTCCCATTTTCTTGACTCTGTATCTCAGCCTCTAACTTATTGGCTTTCTCCTCAAGGTCAGATTTCTCTACCTGAAGTTCCTTGATTTTGTCCTTAGCGACTACACATTCTTGACCAATAAGAAGTAGATTATCTTGGAGATCTTCAATCTCCTCCCTGAGATCATCCTCTGTCTTGCGCTTAACTTGTAATTTCTCTATTTGCTTATCCTTGTCAGCAATCTGGGTTTCGAGTTGGTTGATTTCAGCTTGCAAGAAAGCGGTATTGATACCAGGTGCCCGCCCAGAGACAGAAGTAGGTTCTTGATTAGCAGATGTAGTGGCAGGTTTCTTGGCCTTCTTCTTCGTCTTCTTCTTACTGGATGCAGAAGGTCCCGGTGTCGAGGCTGTGGCTGGCTCGGATGTAGGTGGGTCTTCATTTGCTGGAGATGCCTCCTCGTTGGATTTGATCAGTTCGATTTCATTCTCAAGCTCTTCAACGCGCTTAGTTTTGAGGTCCCTTGATTTAATAAGCTCTTCAATTTGTGCATCGAGGTCCTTCTTCTGTTGTTCAGCTTCTTTTCGGATGTCAGATTGAGACTTTAATTCTTTCTTCTTGAACTCATTAAGTTGGTTGATCTGATTGTTGAGGAGCTTAATTTGATTTTCAGCTTCTTTACGGGCATCCGACTCAGACTTGAGCTTTTTCTCTGCTTTGGAAGTTTGGTCTCTGAGTTGCGATTGTAGAACTGAATAACTATCTGAGCTCAGCTTCTTTTGCTTTTCCAAGGTCTCCTCAAGTTTGGCCTTTTCAGTTTCCGCAGATTTCAATTTACTCAATCTTTCTGAATGCTCTCCCTTTTGAGTTTCTAATGACTTCTTGGCTTCAGCAAGCTGTTCTTCAGTGATTTTCAATTTGTCTATACTCTCCGAATGCTTTTTCTGTTCAATCTCTGAGGACTTCTTGGCTTCGGTAAGCTGTTTCTCGGTTGCTTGTACCTTTTCACTAAGTTTTTTATTCTCTCCCTCCTTGACATCTAGTTGTTCTTGGCGGGACTGGGCAAGATCGGTGGCCTTCTCAACCTCCTTGATAGAATCATTCAACTCAATTTTTACTTTTTCCAAATCCTGGGTTAATCCAGAAGCCAATTCTTTAGCAGCGGAAAGATCCTTTTCTGATGAAGATAATTTTGATTTTAAGTCATCGATTTCTGCTGACTTAGCTTTGATCTCCGATTTCAATTTTGGTAATTCATCGTCGGGTGAGAAAACTTCCTCTTTGGTATTCTTTTCTGGGGTTTCTGTGGAATCCGTGGTGGGACTGTCGCCAATAGTAGAAGCTTTTCGAAGCGTTTTGAGCTCGTCCCAAAGACTAAGATTTTTCTTTCCAGACTCCAAGTACTTCCTTTTTTGATCATCGCGATCTGCAGTTACACGTGCAAGTTCTTCCTTCACCAACCTGCCTTCTTCTTTCTGTGCATTCAGATATCCAGCCAACAAATCAGGCTCTTGAATGGAGCCGATAGGTGTATACTCCTTGAGGACTTTTTCGAAAGGTTCAATAAACTTATTACGAGCATGTGCAGTTCGATAAGAATCGAGGAGAACTGTTATGTGGCATTAATAATCGTAGACTGAAAGCATATGAATGAAACACACTCTTATATTGACCCTCAATCTTTTCCAGCTTTCGCAACTTCTTCTCGACTTCTATTGATGAAAGCTCAGCAGAAGCTCTTGGAGTGGCATTTGTTGGCTTTTCACTGCCATTGGTCGCAGGAGAACTGCCGTCCAACGACTTATTCGCATCTCCCGCCATTGTCCCAATTCGAGTTGAAGGTTCAGAATCGTCTTCAATTACAAAAGTAGATTCAAACTCTGCCGGATCTGGGTCTCTGCCACCTATCTCATTATCATCCTTTGGCCGTGGCTTTCGTGGCTTTCTTGAGGGAGATTCGTTGGTGGGTCGTCTCGAAGTCGAGGATGAAGAGGCAGATCTCTGAAGATTGGGATTGGTTGCGTTCAATCGTGCCTTTTCTTCTTCGATACGAGTATCTATTTGAGCTTTAAGTCTCTTTTGAACTCGTCAGCTAATTTATCTGCAAGGTTGCGATCCATATTTAAAGAGTGAACTTACCTGGAACATTCTTTCCACATGTGGTGGGTTGAGGGCGTCTTTACTTTTTTTCGACTATTAATAAATTATTGTAAGGTTGTATGAGAACTGTGGACGCAAGTGAATTTGTGAAATATTAATGGTCATAATCAGCAGTTTAGAAGGGAATGGTATTGTATGGGAATTGAGTAAGAAATTGAAGATATAGCAATGATAGCAATGATGATAATACCTACTTGTCAACTTCTAAAACTACCTAGGTACATGAGAGACAGATGATAGTCGTAAAGGACAAAGCGAGAACCTCATAGCCTCACAGCCTCATGGCACGTACAGTACTCAATACTCAAGACTCAAGACTAAGACTGAGCCTCCTCTTACCCCGTATCTATACCCCTACCTTGCTTGCTTTTTATATACTACATAGGTAGGTACGAGCAAAGCTAGATTGGCACCCAGGGATATATGGGCCAGAAACGTAGGTCAATACGAATACTCAGCACATCAACTCAAAGAGGTAATGATAATGCTTGCAATACTCTTTAGAGTCCCTGGGTAAGTTTGGTGCAATTTGGTGCCATGTCGAATGCTTCTAAATGCTTCTAATGCCCGTAATAATTATCCACGAGTGCATGTTTTATAGGGGTGACACGGCCCGACGGGCTCGGCGGGCTCCATAACCCCTAGTCCTCTGTAGGTAGTACGAAGTAGACACTTGTAACCAAATTCATTACAACTTTACCCCTTCAAGCCCCTCTGAAGTTCCTGAGGTTGTGACCTAGAGTACGCAGTGCTATATATAAATTATATATAAATTATATACAAACTATACATAAACCGGCTGGGTATGTATAATAACTAGGTTATAACTAGGCTAATTGGGCTAATTAGGTTTGCTTCCCTCCAATCACCGAAATTACCTTATACTAGGAGTCAGCAGCTTGCTAGCTTAGCTACCAGAAGTGACGAAGCTATTACCTTGGAAATTTACCCCCTCCCACCAAGAACACTCTCGTTCCTTTCATCTACCATTTACCTACCTATTGATATGAACTTCACTATGAGGTGACATGCAACTCCCATTACCATCATCAAATTCCGAAATCATACTTTAAAATGGTTTCACTTTGGCCCTGGAAGGTATGTGAAGCTTCCATTTAAAGTTGTACGTTTAGGTCATTCACTAACCTGAATATTATTCAAAGCGCGAGGATAATTCTCCTGCCTCCTTTGAAAAAACGCTATCTGCTTTGGCAGAGAAGATCTCGAAATCACAATCACAGCTAGATTCTCGAAGACTTCGTGGCAGACGTGTGAAAGCATTATGGACATTATATTCGAGTTTTGCATACTTGGTGGTGTTCGTCATAGCACTCTTAGTGATCGGTTGGAAGGATTTGACAGTCTTGGAGTATACTGGTCTTGCGGGAAGTCCTTTGATGTTAGTATCCCCAAAGAAACATATTATCCTGCTCGTATGCTGATTATGCTGATTTGGTCATTAGAATCTATCTCATTCGAAGTGGTATTACGAGATATTACGAATACAGGGTTGAATCTATCGCGCGTCGTCTGGAAGAACAACAAGCTGAGAGAACAAAAACCATCGACAAATTAAAGGCTGCCACGAAATATAACACCACGCAAGAACTTCTAGAGAAATATGGTGGCGCTCCACCAAAACCTCCTGCACCGAAGAGAACTGCGTCTGTGAAAAAGACTCCAAAGAATAAAGATGCGCAACCCCCACGAACAAGCATGGGCCCACCTGCGACAGCAAATATACCCCGCCCTAACCAGATTCCGAGTCAACCTTCTACCCCTCAACCACTTGGTAGCAGGACCCCTCCTTCATTTATCGCTCCATCTCCATCGCCTATTGCTCCTCGAAGTGAGCCAGGCCCTGCTGAATTTGCACCAAATGCATTTTCGGGTCCATCCCAATATGCACAAGGTCAACATGCTCAGAGTGGAGAGTTTGTCGCTGAAGGTCACTGGTATGATCGAGTATTAGATTTGTTGCTAGGCGAGGATGAGACACATCCAAAGAATCGTATGGCGTTGATATGCAAAAACTGTCGACTTGTCAATGGTCAGGCACCTCCGGGTACAAAATCCTTGGCCGATTTAGGGAAATGGAGATGCTTTGGTTGTCGAACCTTGAATGGGGAGGAAGATGAAGCTGCAAAGGCCGTTCAAGAAATGAAGGAAAGAATCCAGGATACCAACGTAAAGGAAGAAATCCATTCCGAGCCTGAAGACAGGAGTACGGAGGATCCCGAAGACACACCTGGGAGTGAGGGTATTGATCATGATGATATCAAGAATGAAGAGGAGTCGGAAGAAGAAAAGGTCGAGGTCAAACCAAAACGGGGACGGCCTAAATCAAACCGCAAAAAAGTCTAACTTGTGGCAATTGATTTTATTTCATTATGAGCTATCTACAGGCCATATCATATCCCTGATTCCCTTTTGTACCTTATCTATCAGATGGCCATTTGCCCGTCCCAAAAATCATTATCGTATTATTGTTAGCCGATTTTTGCCATGATTATCGAGTTGTGATAATCCATGATTCAGTCACCCTTGCTAAACCCTTCCCGAAATTATAAACCATCCTCTTCGATTTTGTTCAATCTTTGCGAATTCTCCCCTCCAGCTGGGAATCTTCCACTTCCACTTGGAGAAGAGAATCCCTTGCGGTTGGCAAAGGAAGATTGATACTTCGGGATATACGGTGGGATTGTTGGTCCAAACTCCACACCATCCATGGCAGCATCCTCAGCCTTTGTCTCGCGTCTCTCCCTCTCCTCCTTCTCCCTAGACTTCCTCGCAATACGCTCTCGCAGCTGTTGTTCCTTTGCTGCCAATGGAGCTTTGAATGCGAATGCATCACTCTCTAAACGCTGTGGTGTATAGACAGGAGCACGATTCGTGCCAGGTTGTTTCGTTACAAGCTTCTTGTTCTCCGCTCCACTGCGTCCGCCTTTCAACCCCATGTATTGTGCAACATTTCCCCATTCCATATATTTCGCGACATTGCCCCATGGTTTCGACGATGCACTTACAGTACCATAATCAGGTTTGAGAATGCTGCTAGAAACACTCTGTCGCGCAAAAGTACTTTCCGCCAATGTTGGTTCTAGGTATTCGCTACCTTCTAGATCATCGGCTGACATTCTCATCGAACTGGATGCGCTTGAGGTCGATATATTGGGTGGTTTGGAAGAAGCAACAATGGGAAAGATTGGTACAGGTACGGGTCTCAAGACTGGTCTTGGATAATCAGAAGAATGAACGGAGACTTGCATTCGCTCCATACTCGGAGCTCGTCTCGATCTTTGGCTCGATTTGTGTCTTTCTGTTCTGGGAGAAACTAAACCGAGATCTTGCATCTCATCTCTACTGGAAATTTGTCGTGGTTCTCGTGATGCACGTTGTGTGCGTGATCCACGTCGCAATTCTGGTTCTGGCGATCGTCGAAAATCAACAACGGGAGCCTCCATCTTCTCCATGCTGGGCATTCGTGTGGATGTTTGACTTGCTACTTGTCTAGGGATTCCCCCAGGAGCGTCTCGAAATTCTTGTCCCGCCGCCGAGTTGGATCTGGTCAAACTCTCACTTTCCTCCATGAACTTGCTGTGATAATCGCGAAACATGGGTGCTTTGGTGATCGAAAATTTGTTATCTTTATTGAGAATATGCGGCTTCGATGGCGGTGGAGGTGGTTGATTATAAGAGTTGAAGAATAGTACCTGGACGTAGGAGCTTTGTGAGGGCGGAGTGGCAGTTTGAGGGCGTTTGTCGCTTGAGCTTCTCTTTTGAGAGATATTGTACCGTAGGTATCGAGGTTTAGTACGGTACTCGTATTTCTTCTTCAATAAATCTATTCCCTCGATGCAATGAATTGTTTAGAAGAATAAATATACCCAGGAAGCACAATCCTATCCAATCCAATCAATACCTAAGAAAACTGTACTTGCTAATCTAAATAAAGTCTTTGAAAAGAGACCAAAACGTCTTATTGATATGATAGTTCAAATGCTTTCTGCAGTATACTCATAGAAGCACACACATCTCTTTCTTCTTGACGCACAGTATATATGTTTAACATTGCTATGAGTGTCTGTAATTGTGGTGGAAATGAACAGTTATTGTAATACGTACGAATTTTTGAATAATTATTAAGTTTCCATTCTTCTATTGGTTTGGGGATCTCGAAGCGAGAATGAGAAAGGGGTGAATTGAATTAAATTGAATTGGATTGTTTAGATTGGGTACAAATATCAGTTAGGTGGGATTTGGGAAATTGTGATTGGGTGACTGACTGGTTGATTGGAGTTATGAAAGCCCTGGAGGGGGTTATATTGGGGGGCTTTATGAGTGCTAGGGAGATCTTGGGGATTGGTAGGGTGAGAGTATTGAGGGTTTGGGGATGGTTTTGGTTTTGGTTTTGGTTTTGGTTTTGGTTCTGGTTTATTTCGGTTTGGTTTGGATGGGGATTGATGATGAGATTTGGATGTTGAGGATAGGTTGGATAGAGGGTGAGGGGATATGAGGTGGAAAGTGAATTGGGTATTTTAGGTGCTGTGGAAATGTGATTGATTCATGAGGACCAAATGTGCTGTGCTGTACTGTGTTGTGATTTTCTTAAATGGTTTGATGATTGTGAAGGTAAGGTGAAGATGAGGGGGATGAGGACCTGTGAATGGGCTTGTATGGGGGGCTTTTGGTTGAATGGCTGGTATGGGTGAATGCTGGAGTAAATGGGATAACGAGGGATTGTGAGTGTGAATATGAATCTGTGGATTATGAGTTCTAATATAAGGATTTGGAAGATAATGAGGTAATGATATGCTGGATAAATTGAATGACTCAGGGTGAATACTAGGTGCATGGAGTCATTTTGTACAGAGATGTTATTAGAATGGATCTTTTGTTTTGTGAGTATAATAAGTAATGACATGATTGAGATCTGAATTCTAGTTCCAGGTTTCGATGCATGCTTTATGGGTTCTACTCAGGTATTCAGCTATTCAAGAAAGGAGATAAGCAATTTTGCATGCAAGAATTACTTGGATAATAAAACTGCATTATCGTTTCTAATACTGAAAGTACTTCTACTTCTCTTTGAAACTATGCAGGTGAAATAATGATCTTAAAGCAAGAGTTATTCAAATGGCACCTGAAAATCTCTCATTATGCCTCGAAATACTTACAATTCTTTCAATAGCACCCGCCATCGCCATCATCGCACTCCACGAGAACCTCTTCCTTCTCATCTATCAAGATCGCTTATCCCAACCCCACTCTCTTCGCTTTCTCTACGATTTACGCTCCCCTGCTTGTGGTTCCTTCTTCTTCTTCTTTTCTTCCTCCTGTTCCTTCCTATAACGCTCCGCATATGCTTGAGATAGTCTATGACCTCCTGAATCCGGTCCCGTAAATGTCGCGGGATCTAAATTCTCATGCTGCCATCTTTTTTGCTTGATGGTCGGGCCGAATCCTATATCATCAATGGCTTTGTTTGTCTTTTGGGTTTCTGCATCTTCACGGGATAATGAAGGAAGCTCGGTAACCTTAGTTGATGCTGATTGTGTTGGTTGGATAATTTGGGTGGGTCTTTTTGGGGGCTTGGTTGTAGAGTTCTTCGGCTTGCTGCCAGTGGGAATACCGGAGCTGGGATTTCTACCTGCAGGCATTTTGGTTGAAGGATTGGGTATGCAGTATATGGCGTGAAATATTGTAGTTTAGTGTATAGTATATACACCTGTTGGAAATTTGTCGATCAGTAACCCAGTATGCAAGACTCTTATATATATCTCTCACCACAATTATGGAGACGTACATACTTTGGGCGACCCAAACCTCGTCCCTAACGTTTACAATTTTGACATGATGAGTTCGTGCGAGTGGCTTATTTTACTCTTGGCGGTCATATCTAAGGCTGGTTGAAGTTCGATGGTTGAAGTTCGATGGTTGAAGTTCGATGGTTGAAGTTCGATGGTTGAAGTTCGATGGTTGAAGTTGCCTTGTATCTTGCGTATCATTCGCGGCACCGTGTACGGATTGTTTCTCGTATGTATGTTTGTTGCCCTCACACTAATTTTGCAAAGTCTTCATTGCCTCTTGACGAGATTTTGTTGTGCTCGAGGACTCATTCTGATATCGCCAACATATTTAAATCCCTTTAAACTCTCTACATTAAATTTAAGACCACTTTTTGTCCGCATGTAGGACGACTTCCCTCGCTTGATTCAGGCATCGTGCAAACTTTGCTATGACTTGCCATTACTCACCATTTATGTGTTTCTGTGGTGTTACCATGCAGTAAAGTATCCCACCAACTGAGTCCCTCATATCTACGCACGTCTGTCGCCAATCCTAAAATTTCTGGACAAAGTAGATCGTGGTAAAGGAAAGGCCAGAGAAATTTCGCTGTGATGTAGGCCATAGTTTTGACCGAATACTGTAGGCCTCACCAACATCTTGGTAGTGGAGAAATCTTGCCGATTCTTCTTCTTTGGCCCGAAAAATGGACCCAGATCTGTTGTATATTTCTCACTGTAATCATGAAGTTGTTTGTTAGCCCCTTAAGAGTCCAATCGAGTCCAAGCCAGTATCTTTCTTTGTTGCTTTTGCCTATGTTGTTGCTCTTTGTATTTCCATCCTATCTGTATGCCGCAGTCACTTATAAAATAAAATCGTAGTATCCGGCTCCTCGTTTATTATCTTAGTCTGCGAGATATCTTTGTAGGGCTCAAGTGCCATCGCTGCCCTCATTATCTGGATCTGCTCTTATTCTCTTAGCCGTTGCTTCTTGTTCGCTCTCTGAATTATTGTACACTTTTAATTTTCGTCGCTTTCGGAGACTTGAGAGATTTCGTTGTTGGGCTCCGCTGGATTGTGTGTCGTGTGCGTTCGTGTTTCGATCGAAGTATAAGGATGCAGCCCACCTCGAGCTTCTGTAAAAACGATCAGCAGTGCGAAGATCAGAGGACGTTGATTTATCACTTTGATTATTATCTGTTTAAATCGTGCGGCATTGGGTAGGCTTTTGACGGTTGTGGTGTCGAGTGCGGTTTCGAGTGCGATTTCGCAAGATTATCGAGTAAGCCCTGAAAATGCCCCATGATTAGTGTAATTCTTCGATGATTCTAGCTGTGTTTGTAAACTTTGAAAATTTGCTCACGCTTTTGAAGTTTGGATTGGGAGTTTGCATCAATTTTTCTGGCGCATCATGGTATGTTCCGTATGTGCTGAACTGCGAAGTAGTTTACCTGGTCGGGAAAACTCCCGACCCAAGCGCAACTTACTCACCTCAATTCCTCCAATTACGTTCAAAGACCTCACACTGTATTAGAACGAGTAGAATAAGAAATAACACCTCATTTTCTGACGAAATCCTTGATATCGCATGATTTGCATGAAATTCCCGCTATGACTGGTCAGAAATTCTTGACAGTTCATTGATGAGTCCCTATTTTCAAATCCAGATGTGGTCAGATTAAGCAACTTTAACCATTTCATGATTAGCAATATATGCGTTGAAAGTTCTTTCAGTTGAATAGATAAGGGTTGAATGTGTCAAGTGTTGAAGTGATGTTGGTGGTTTGCTCTTCGAGTTCTCGCTACCCCGTATCACGGGATCAAAAAACAATGAATGACAAAACAAGGACAAAAGCTGTTTTTGAAGATTTTGTCGTTTTGCGTATGATTTCTCAATTGTTGTGTGATTATTTAACTTGTGAGGCTTGAAAGATTACTATATGAGTCTTCACTCTCCAGTATCAAAGGATTCTCACTAACCTTGATATAGTTTGAGATTTTGTAAAAGATTATGTTAACTTAGAGCACGCAAAATTCAAAAGGAAATGTGTCAAGCTGAAGAAATTCCGCAAAATTTCCAAAGGAGTTTAGAATAGCCAGAATATAGCTTCAACTTCTCGTTGCTCACTGTTATAGGTTCTGTAAAGCTTCCCACGTCCTACAGATAGTTGAGTTTGTGTAATACTTAATGAAGATGAGCCTGAACCTTTCTTTCGCGCATAGTATTAAAGCCTTCAAGGTCATGACTTAACCATGTATCAATAACATTTTGAGCCGATTCTCCAACTACTCACAAATGGTAAATTCTGATGTCTTCCCCAGATCCCAATAACATTGCCTTTTAGAATAGATGATCCACTATAGCAAAAAGAGGAACTGGAAGAGCATGAAAGATGCAACAAAAAATGGTACCCATCAACAACAACATACACTGGGATAACTGTACGATTAGAGTTTCTGACTGCAGTAGTAATTTAAGTGCGGAGAATCCAGTATGACGGGCTGAAGTCTTCATTACTACCATAGTCAGAGAGTCTGACCACACAGTTAACCCCGCTTACGCTATTGAAGATGGGCGAAGGGGCTTCTTTTAATTGGGGTTATACCTTTCACTTTGCATGTAACATCTAGATTATGGGAAGTGCTGATTAGAAAATTTCCTTTGCTCCATGAAGGTCCCGCACGTATGAGTAATACAAAAACCTCAAAGAAACTTATGATATAATGCATTGCAGGTATTTTGTGAATTACTTTTCACTTCTTCGTTATCCTATAGAATGTCTCAAATTTGAAGCGGCAATTGGCAGAGTTAAATAGAATTACGAATAGATCATTCCGTGCTTCTTTATGATCACCCATCCCAATCAATTATTCCAATGGTGTATTCAAAAGTTTCTCTTTCCACACCGATCACACACCGAACCCTGGATCTTTCTCTCTTTGCCAACGAGAGTAATACCGATCAAGCTCATTTAAGATATAAAATCTCAGAGATATACACCATTCATCAAGAGGCTTTTCCTACGAAGAAAGAGGCTCAAAAATTGGAAAGACAAGAAATACCAATTAGATGACTTGCATTTCATCAGGGTATATAATTGTACGCATTTACAATGAGAATAAAGGATCGTGGAGCGATATTGACTTTCTCTCCATCAAGGGCTCAGTGTCTGTCATCTTGGATTAGCACAGAAGAAGTTGGCTAGGACCTCGCACAAAATTATGGTGAAGATCAGGAATCAAATCCTAGACTCATCTGGAGGGTAGTAGGCATTCAAATATTTATATTTACCATGATTTGAAAGGAGCTCTAACTAGGTAGATACTGTACAGCTACCCATCGAACTCTGTTATTCAATCAGAATGAGTACCCACTCTGCAGGTTTCGATAAACATCAGCCGAAGAAGAGGTAGCTCCACTCTTCCCGCTCGGAAGCCCTTCTATACATATCCTATGTCCAGTCCCATCACATGCCGTGATCCAGAAGTCCCACTTCTCTCGAACTTTCTCAATACCCCATTCATTCTAACCAATACTCGTGCAAAGAGGCTCCACAATTGAAAGAGCTAGCCAGCTGCGTTCCTCCAGAGAGAAGAAGTTCAAAAATACAAAAATAATACAACGGCAATTTGGTATATACTTGCTTACTGCGGCAGTGTGCATGTACATTCCAAATTGCGTAATGGTTCACGCTTAGTCAAAGATATACCTCCATGAACCATATTTTTGAGGACATGATCTTAAACAGTCCAACGCCTGAATTAACCACTGGCAGTCGACATGGAATTTATCTGTTAAGCCTTTACTCATCTCTTTCTCTTCTTCTTTTTAATGTAAACGCTAATCACATACGATCCAAAGACTTAGATTCCAACATTCAGCTTCGAGGTAAATTAACAATTTGACTTGACATTATCCGCAATCGACATCTTGTTTCCAGCCATGTCAACATTATCTCGAGATCTAAAAGCATAAACGCAACAGAAAAAGTAAACTCCTCATCGCTCTCTAACTTTATTCAATACTAACTAACCACCAGATACCAACATAGTCCATCCCACACTACTTTCGAGAATCCTGGAACCAAAGAGTAAAACATCCCACAAGCCTCAAATGAAACTCCGCACACCTCAAACTGAATACAAATAACAAGTACGACAGTTTCCTCGCGGATATTGCTCCGAGCCTCATCTTTCTGAAGATCCCCACAACCAATACAAACAGGCATACGAGGACATACACTTGAACAGAATATCGAGGGGGCAGCTAGCTGGGAATTGGGGAATAACCATCATGATGAATAGAGGTATGCATAATCTCAGCAAGAAAACGACACTCGACTTCCCAGCCCTGGACATCTATCTCGCCCAACTTTCAAAAAATCCAATCACAACAAACCTACCCACCATGTCACCCTCCGAACCCATCAGAATCCTCGAGTAATGTACATAAACCTCACACAGCGAAACTTCCCATCCATAAAAAACCCAACCTCTCTCTATTCAATTCTTCGCCCAGATTCCAACACCAACGAAAGAAGCAATACCGCTGAACTAAGTTGACCTAACCTGACGTAATCTAACCTAAACTCACGCCAAGAACTCTAGCATTCTTCTCTATCTGACCTTCAAATTCCCACTATCTACTACCTATCCAACCTACCACACTACATCTTACAATCGACATCTCATACACACAACAAAACCTACTTGACAAATTCTAATTCGAGTCGTGCGCAATTCACAATCAGTTAAGCTACTAGGAACCTAGCTCCAACTCAAATACGACATAATACAACACCACCCCATCTCTGCCTCTCTCTGCCTACTCGTAGAAAGCTCAAACACCAAATCTAAGAAAGAATACCAACCCCTTTCAAATTTCAATATCACGAATGAAGTATTACCCAGGTAGCGAGGACGATGTCACTAGTTTAGTTTATTAGAGTTCACTCTAGTTTAGCTCAACTACACGAGTTGCACTCGCCACGCGAACCAGAATCACAGCCCCAAATACAACGACGATGACAAACCATCCAGAAAATTGCGCATTCAAAGACACCCTCCCCTCTCCCCATCCTCTCTCCTAGACTCCCAGACTCCCATTTTCACAATCTCTCTCCATGGCGCTCTACTATCAAGTTCCCACCCATCGCTTCCTTCACAAGCAACACCCAGCGCCAAATGATACCATATCGACTCATAGCCCTCATCAAACAGAACCACCATTCCTCTTGAACTTAAACAACTTCACAAGAAAGAAAACCACAGTATAACGTATAACCTCATACAAGCATCACTATTCCATTTCTCGCTACCGCATCGCTCATCTAGCATCTACAATACTATTACCTAGGTATTCCCCCTCCCTCCACCCTCTATTCTTTCTTCACCTCTCCTCCTCTCCCACCCACCTCACCTCCCCCCTTCCACCTCACCTTGCACCTCGCACCTCCACTTCCTCCCTACAAAAACCTTCACATCTTTTCTCCAAAGCCAAAATGCATTCAAATCACATCCTGATCCCGATAAGCATTACAACAATTAATTCTAATTTTTCTACACCTCAATCATCATACTAATAATAGTACACTAATCTAAACACAACTATCTATACTAAACTCTATTTTTTCTATAAAAAAAGTAATGTCATCAGCACTAGTCGATACTATATTAGCCTCTCAAAAGCGCTTTACTCTTCCATGTCCCAGTCTCGTAAAACACCTAATCCCCAATCCCCAATTCCCAATTCCCAATTCCCAATCCCAAGTAGCCCAGGCCCCAGGCACTTACTCAATACATGAAATTCCCACCAAAAGTAGATACATAATTCTAACCCTAATCCCAACCACCGAAACCCACAAGTCATGACCTCATTACCCTCCATCGATTCTCAATATGCATACACCAACCCCTATCCCAAGCCCAAGCTCCCACCCCTAAAGAAACACCGAACCATTATCCATCCCACCAACACTCCCAACACTCCCACCACCCTCATCCTCCCCCATACTCCCTCCCGCAATCGTTCCCACACTAGCGATTCTCTTCCTTCTACTACTCAAAAACCTATCCACCATCTGTTTACTACCAACCTGTTGTTGCTCCACCCCACTTCCCTCAACCCCATAAACATCATCCACACCCCCTACAGCACCACCAACCCTTTCATTTTCCCTCCCACCAGCTCTCACTCTCGATCGTCCCGTTCCACGTAAACTTCCATTCGCACTCCCGAACTGTCTCTCCACCGCCGCCCCAATGCCCGTACCCGGACTACTCTGCGGCGTAAAATTATACACCGGTCTCCCACTCCTCTTGACTAATTTTGCCGGACTCGTTGTAAAGTTACAATTTTGACTTACACTCGTGTCGAAGCTCTTTACGCTTCTAATACTCTTACTGCTTTTCATCGTAGCATCCGAGAAGTTTCGTTTGTGGAGCACATTGCGCGTATTCTGACTTGGTTTTTCTGCAGCGTGATTGGGTGTTGTTGGTGCGCTTCTGAGGGTTGCAGATGAGAGACGTTTTTGCAAGACGTTGCGAGCCTTTGTGTTTGGATTCTGGGCGTGAGTGATGGAACTTGGGGTTGCTGGTACGTGTTGAGAGTTCGAGGTACTTTTCAAACTCGACTTGCTTTGTACTGGTCTTAATGTCGATCTAAGAGGAAGCGAGGGTGGAAGTGGTGGCGCAGGAGGAACGACGCATGGTTTTGTGTTGTCAATGAGACTATTCTCAGCCAAAGATGTCGTTGAGCGATTTTTCAGGATCGGCTTCAGAAGAACTTGAGAATTAAGATTCTGTTGAATGAGACCAAGCGGTTGTTTACCAACAGGAAGTTTCTTCTGAGCGATATCCGTATCATCATCAGCCATCTGAGCCTTTTCTCTTCTGTGTGCAATGTGAAGAGAGTTCGACATCGTAGGCGTGGGTGATAGTGATCGTTCGATGTTGCTGACGCTCACTCGATCATTTCCAGGCGGTCTTTCCAACTTTGCCACTTCAGAAGACATCCATTTTTGCCATTCAATCGAACCACCGGAATTGTTACCTCGTTGTCTTGGATGAGTTGGACGATAGGTTGTGCTGTTGATAATTACAGCACCGCCACCACCACCACCATTAGGGGTTGAGCTATCGACAGGTAATGACGGCATTCGAACATTTGCGAGTGGTACCGATGTATCACTACTCATAGCCTCAGAAAGATTACGGCCAATACTTCTAGAGTAAACACTCTCGCTATAAACATCATCATTTACTGGTGCAATGCTCACTTCATTGTAAACAGCAGAATTATCGCTTTCCGCCAAAGCACGACGATACGGACTTGTATTTCCGGCTCTGTCAATTGCAAAGGTCGTGCCTCCGAAAAATGCAGATCTTGCCTCACGGATGACTTTTGGTTTTGGAACTATAGGATCGTCCCGCTGTGCGACTTGCTGTGGAGTGAGCCCTGAAGGGTCTTGCACAGGGTCATATGCGGCATCAATATCGGATAAGTGACGCCTGTGTACAGACTTCGAATTACGCTGGTGGACACGTTGATAAAATGAGTTGTCTTGATGAAATGAGTTAACTTGGTGGAAGGAGTTACCATGACTAGATCCTGGGTGTGAGGAAAACACGTCGTCTTGATTTTGAGGTTGTGTATTACATAATGGTAAATCTGCAGAATTAAATTGATGCTCTGAGCCAATTGCCTGACCAAATAATTCTTCGCCGCTCGTGGTGGGTATTGGATCAGCATTGTTCGAATGGTATAAGTCAGGATTTTGATTTTGGCTCTGATTGCTTGAGTCACAATCAGGGGGGACCTGTCGAATCCATGGCTTGGGCTGTGAAAGAGGATTGGTAGAGAAGCTACTTCGTCTGGGTGCTTTCTCCAGTCCGAGATTATCGGTACCAGCTTTCTTTGACTTCGCGAGTATTGCTTCTGGGCTATTCTCGTCGAGACGCTTCATCAGAGCAGAGCAAAGTCTCGCACTATCTATACCTCCTGGTCGAATTGGTTGGATATGGCCAGGGCGATGAAATGCAGGATAAGCTGGGTGTTGATTCTTTACATTTGGGCGATGAAATGTTGCTTTAGAGATATGCGTACCTGATTCATTGATGATAGAAAGTCTTTGATCTCTGCTAGGCTGAGGGCGCAGTCCTTGACTGGTGACAGTATTGTTAGCTGTACTATTGGTCCAGCTTGTTACTCTGGACTTTTCGTCACTATGATCACTTCGTAAGCTACGAATACTACCACTCTGTGACCTGAGTCTGTGACTTGAAGCAATAGCACGTAATGATGGGACTCTAGCTGCCACATGAGCAAATGCAGCCTCATCCGGTCTAGGAATATCATCGAATGACTCATGATCTGATGATACTTGCCCACCGTATTCTCGGACGTGAGTCTCGATGGCGTCAACCTGTTGATTGGGAATAGCGACGGGCTCTTCCTTGCTGCGGCCAAATACTCTCCGGAGCCTGCTCTTTAATCCTTGCGATACCTTGCGAGCTTTGGCTCTTAGGCCACCCTCTCTTATAGATTCGGCCGAATTATAGGTCGCTGCAGACTTTCCACTGCTACTTCGAACCGACTTTCGAAAAGGCTTTTCCTGTCGTTGTGCCTTCGACCTGAAAAGGAAAGATGGCTGCTCCCGAAGTCTTTGTTGAGTGGCTTGAACAAAGAATCTATCCCTAGCCATTTGGACGGCATCGTCATTTCTTTCGCAAGACGATGTAGATTTGAAATTATCCCGCCCCCCTCGGAGGAAGCTCATTGACTTTGGAGCTCGCAATGGAGCATTATTCTCTAGAGTCCGCGGAGTGGATGAACAATTGGTGCGGTCAGGGCTGCCATTGCTATAAAAGACGTTGGTTGGCGCCGATAAGGGGCTAAACATAGACTTTGACTTTCTGATTCGCCGATATGAAGATGGTGTCGAGGCTACGTCATTTTCTTGTGTATAGTATTCGTCGAAATCCAAGTTGGTAACGTAATTATGAGCAGAGTAGTCCCGAACGGCTGATTTGCTAAGTGAAGCTTTGCCAATTGAAGAAGAACGGCTTGGTGGACGATACGCTGCTGGGACTGGTGTATTCGTGGTCATCACAACAGGTCTCAAAGTAGCAGTACTTATTTTCTGGTTCAGTACTGGGGGATCCGTTCTTTTTCCCGTTGATTGGCGTCTCTTTACTGCATTTGGACCTGCAAACCGAACACTCTGCTGACGTTTGAGCCCTGGGGTATCAAGACTCGTAGAACTATTTTGTTGACTCGACCGCCATTGATTTTCTTGACTTGTAGTATTGCTTCGTGAAAGTCCATTCCTGTTTCCAGAACTAGTACCATTCCTTTCTTGGGCCCTATTGAAAGCATGCATCGCTGCAGCATGAGCATGTATACGAGACTCTTCAGGGTCGACAAAATCGTGTTTTGGATAGGTTGATATTGTTGATTTGCTTCGACTAGGTCGACTAGAACTATTTCGACGGAGCATATCCCTTATGGAATGCTTACAAAAGGAGGTAATTTTGAATGGATCGAAATTAAATGCGTGATACAGCTATTACATGCATGCATGTATTAACCAAAAGTTGATTGAACCCAAAAATTGTGAATGCCGACTTTCAACAGAAGACAAGACACGATATATGAAAAGGAGAGATTGACATGGTCATGCGAGGGAAGGTAACAAGAGTTCTTTCCGTCAACGCTGGTTGAGGAAAGAGGCATGGACACAATGGCCATTGGTGACTACATCAAACCATTTTCAATAAACAAATTTTAGAAGTCACTATTTGGAAGTCACGAAATAATATATAATCATGATAGGTATGCTATTAGTGGAAATAACGAGTTGATACAATTTAATACAAATACTGGTCTAATTAGTCTTACGACGAGACCCCCTTAATGTGTTCCTATCCGCAAACGCAATGAAAATTCCAGTAATCAAAAGATGCATATAGAAACATCCATCCGGCTCCAACCCATGACCATCGTAACAAACTCGTAAGGAAATAGTGAAGGACAATGTCCATCAAGATCTATGCCAAAATATGTGGCGAGATGTATCTAACTCTAAGAGCTGAACTCCTCAAAAAATTCGTTGATTTCCTCATCAACCATCTTTTGAATCTTCTTGGAAAGCTTCTCGGTCTTAGAAACCATGGACTCAGTGCCCTTGACAACCTTGCCAGAGAGAACGTTGAAGTCATTCTCGATGGCCTTCTCCAAGAGTTCAACAGTTGTTGGAACTTCCTTGGATGCCTTGGCAACGTATCCACCAGCCTTAATGATGGAGCTGTAGTTGGAAGATCCACCACCGTTCCATGCAAGAACGTTCTTGGTGTTAGATGGAACGTCAGAAAGAGCACCCTCAGTAGCAATGGCGATGATGTTCTCCTTCAACTTCTTAGGGGTGATCTCAGCAACAGCATAAGCAGAGTCGCTCGATGGTTGGAGGGAAAGGTAGTAGGCCAAGAGACCAGCAATATGGGGAGAGGCCATGGAAGTACCGGAGATGGTGTTGACGGCATACTTGCTACCAATCCAGGTTGAAAGAATGCTCAAACCAGGAGCAAAGATATCGTTGCAAGTACCATAGTTGGAGAAGTAGGCACGGGAATCATCGAGAGCGGAAGCACCGACAGTGATGGCGTTCTCAGCAGCAGCTGGGGAGTAGTTGCAAGAATCGGCGTTATCGTTACCGGCAGCGACTGCGAAGTGGATACCGGCATCAACGGCACCGTTAACGGCACGGTCAAGAGCTGGAGATTTGCCACCACCAAGAGACATGTTGGCAACAGAACCCTTGAAGCCCTTCTTTCCCTTCTTAGCCTTTTCGGTGTGGGCGTTGGCAGCCCATTCAACACCCTTTACAACATCTGCCATGGTACCGGAACCGTTTGATCTGAGGACCTTGACGGCGTAGACATTGGCCTTCTTAGCAACACCATATTTCTTACCAGCAACGGTACCGGAGCAATGAGTTCCGTGTCCGTTTCCATCCTCATCGGCATCGCCAGTTGGGATGGTCTTGCCCCATTGTGCACGACCCTCGAAATCAACGTGTTCAGTGTTGGTTCCAGTGTCGATAACATAAGCATCGACTCCCTCACCAGCATCAGCGGCATACAAGTATTTGTTGTATGTGGTGAAGGTCAAGGTATCTCTGTGGGAGATACGAGCCAAACCCCAAGGAGCGCTCTTCTCAACCTCGCCCGATGGGTCTTCTAATGTGTGTACGACAGAATCCTTCTCAACATATTCGACCTGCAAGAGTAATCATTAGCAAGATTGTTACGTAAAAGAATGTACCATTAATTGACGGAGATAAAACATCACGTGCAGCCTTGTCGCTGTACGCGATTGAGCCGGCAACAATGGATTTGTGTGGGCTTTGTTGAAAGTAGGGGGAGAAGGGGATTCATCAAGATAAGGATGTTTTAAACCCAATTGGAAACGAAATCCGGAGTAGAAAGCACGCAATTGGTGCTGCAATGATAAGAAGGATTGTACTTACATCAGGATGTCTGCGGACCTCCTCGATGACCGAGTCATCAAAGTGACCGGAGTAACCCAAGAAGTCGCTGCCAATGTTGTATGTGTGCTTGAGACCCTCGAAGATATCGGTGGTAATTGGGAATTGTCCTCTCTTTCGGAGCTCGGTTCGTTGAGCTTCGCCATTTGAGTGGATGTCTTGAACCCAGCTGTGATGCTCACTGGCAGATGCCGCGGTGACGTGCTTCTTGAATACAACAATGTAGGAGGCTGGGACCTCTACAGAGTTTGCTGATGAAAGGAGAGGAGCAACACCTTCGTGAATGGTTTCGGTGCTGAATGTTGGTGCCGCGGAGACCAATAGCGGCAAAAGCGATACGCTGAAGATTCCACGCATGATGAATAGATGTGATGTATGAGAGAAAACAAAGAGTTTATATGAAGCTTGATTTGATATGTAGAAATGACAAGAGTGATGGATGAAGAACAGTGATAATGCTGTCTTCGAGATAAAGAGTATTGATGAGAAAGAAGAAGATGATGAGAGATGAATGATGAGTGATGATGGAGGGCTCGAGAGGTGTTGAAGTACTACATGAACTGCGAAGCTCGGGGAAGCGACAAAGATGCACTAGGCAACTACGGGGGCGATGCTCGTTTGGGACTAAACCACTTTGGGAACTAGCGTCTGAGTTTATCAGTGACGAATGGATCACGCAGACCGAACTGACGAAGCGATAAGGGAGGGAATTTGGGGAGGCTTGTCGGCTTAGAAGGAACAGTATGGTGTGGTGTGGGTGTGTGTGGGTGTGGGTACGGGTAAGAAAGCTATCGTAGCTCTAGTAATCCATTAGGGTGTGAGACAATCCGATCATGTAAACAAAACAATGCAAGAGGATGGGGACAATAATGGATTATGGATTATGGATTATAGATTATAGATCCTAGTTTCTGTGTTGTCTTACCTTCCAATGTAGGTACTGTTTCTCTCTTCCCTTTTGTTCCTTCGTTCTTTCGTTCCGTCGTTCTCCCCCGTACTTTGGACCTTTTAGACCGAAAGTTTACTAGGTCGATACGGATCTGCAGTATCGTGATCTAGGTATCGGTATCGTGATCTCTTTCTCTATCGTGTTATCTATGGTTGTAATGATCATACAATGTCGTGAAACTCAAAATGCTGTGTTGTTGTGTGGGAAATGCAATAACGGTGGCGTTTTATTAAAGGTGTATGTATGCAAGAGATGCATTGATTTTAGTCTCTACTATAGAATGAAGATCTCTGGATGTGAATCATGTGATAGCACCGCGGCAATGAGATGTGTTGTGTGTGGTTGATGGATGGAGGATGTGCGAGTAAGTCATTCAGTCCTATCCCTTGAATCATTAGATAGGGAAGTTGCGATGATCCTGGTTTCACACCAACCTTGGAACGGTCGCGTTATCCAGCTTTTGGGAGCTTCCAAGCCCATGTCTGTTGTATTATGATGATAGAGTTTAAGGCGACCAACAGCTTGCGCTCACTCAGGGTCTCAACTACCCGGTCTTGACTCTGGAGCCAGTCAGCTAGTCGTATGGAACCAGGTACGTACTTTATTTATAAGCTGGCTGGGTCTCCACACCATCATTCAGGTACGAGAAATGTAGCGAAACTCGGGGTCAATCAATGAAATTCTACCAATACACCTACTGTACTAGGGACCTAGGAGCCAAAAGAAACACCCGCCTATTCTCGAGCTATTCTCGAGCTACCTGTTCTAAACAATAAGGCGGTCGAGGCGGTGTCATACCCTACTTGTCAGTTTCATTCGGTGTGGCTTTCACCGTGATGTGAAGGCAAGATATGAAGATGTGAAGATGTGATTGATAGCACAAAGTCTCAAATATCACCCATTCGGTATATCCATGGATTGCTGGAAAACAATCCACCACCCATTCGGTATTATTCGGTGTGGCTTTCTTCATGATGTGATTGATCTTTACTTGATAGTCGTCGAGGTTGTGTGGTAGTGTCGCTGTAAAGGAAACCCACACGATCACATTGAAACGGTCAAGCTCACACGAGACCACTCAAATGTATGCGTTTCTAGTCATCGCATACCGGTACCTCTTAGCTTCCTAGCCTCCTATCTATTAATTCCAATCCTTCCTGTATCTGGTCTTCGGAATTCACCCCCAGTGAGACAACCCTCCGCATGATTTCTATCACTATTTCTATCGATAAATTCAATATTGAGTCAGAAGCGCTGAGCATGTGTCAGAGCACATTCCGGCTTCAGGCTGATTGCAGCGCTGACACGTGATCCCTGATTTTGGATTGTTGATAGCTCATAGATAGCTCAAAGGCTCCGAAAGGGGTTTTGGCAATATTAATGGCTTCCGGAATTAATGCATATAGTTGACCAGGAATTGTTCCACGACGATAAATTTCGATGCAAACAGATACAGATATTTGAAAATCTCAAAAGAATCAAGAAAAAACTTCGTTCACAGTGCATCTTTGTAGATTTCATTCTCACTTCATTCAATCATGACTTACATATACATACGAGAGCAATATTTAGGCATTAGTTTTAAGGCTACAACTTTTAAGCTGGCTGGCCCTGCCATTGACGATGATGTTCATAAGGCTGACATCATGAATTAAGTGAATAGCAACAACCTTGGACCTATCTACAATGAACTTATGGTAATTTGACAATTGAGATTATTTTCACTACCTCTCACATTTCTTCACATTTCTACAAAGTGTCAAAATTGGGTTGATACTGTTAACCCAGTTTCGTGTATCCCCACCTCGCGTACCTGTATCAAACAAAGCCCAACTTCGATGCAAGTCAACCTTGATCGCAACTTATTAGATCCCAATATTCCAAAAGGACGCAGGATCGAACGAAATCTTTAGAACCCGAGATAATTTCAATAACTAATGCGGGGCAAGTAGAAGGATTGATCCCCCAAGCTGGACATAGGCGGGGTGGAATATGTCGACACGAGGCCGAAGACATCGCTCGTCGACTGCGGCATCAAATCCACCTGAAGCAACAAAAGCTACCGCAGAACTACAAGTCCTCCTAGACGGTCTATCTACAGCCCTCCAAAAGCGTCTTGAGAATGCATATCCCGATCTGCCATCGATTGTTGAGCAAGTTCAGAGTATCCGGGTGTTTCTAATAGCATCCTCGCAAACATCGCGATCAAAAGACGACTTTAGACATCTCCATGGATACCAAATCCTATTGAGCACCCTTCGAGCGTTCTCGGGGTTCTATAATCCTTTCAAAAGGAATCAGCAAGATAAGATTCGATTCTTTGATCTTCTCGAAAACATATTGGGGGTGTTGGCACAAACATTTCGTGATCATCATGGGAATAGGAGATACTTCAAGCGCCGGGTGGAAGGAGGAGGATGGGCTGCTTTAGAGCAAATAATAGCTAGTATTGGTATTGGTGGTAGTGAGTCTGATATATGGACCGAAGCACAGCTTTTTGGACGGCTTCTTGCATTCGCTTTGGACGACAAGAGATTTGAGACTTTATGTCAAATTGCTGCTGAACATCACCCCTCAAGAATCGAGTCGAATGATCTCGTAACATCTGAAGATGTCAAAGACACAGTAATCGCACCCCAAGATCCGGAACGCGAGTCTGAAAATATCAAGAGCGATGAAGAAATTCTCGAGTTGGTGGAGACTCGTTTACAAGCCATCCTGCGCGAGAGTTCGTTGCTACATCATGCAGATATTGTTCCAGTTATCATAGACTTCTGGAAGACCATACCTCGAGTTTCCAATGCTCCGGTAAATCCAGCTGCATTGGTTGTTATTCTAACACTGTCCAAAATTTCTTCAATCTCAAATCACAGTTTGTTGGCTTTGCATTCGACGGGAGTACTATCCACTCTGCTTCCGCTTGCTTTCGATTCTGATTCTCCCCTTGCTACCACCGAAAGACAGACCGTCGAAAACTTGTGCGGTTCTTTGATGTCACTCGGTATAAGCTCCTTAAGTGATGCCCAATATCTAGTCTCTAGTCAGTCTCCTATTGCCAGCGAATTCTTGCTTCGCACGATGAAGAAATCCCACACTCCTGCGTATATCCAATTTGACCTTTCTTTAAATGGCTTTGCTTCAATAGAACTTCCCACGCTAGCAAGGTCTTTTCCGCCACCATCAACGGTGGGAGGTTATACCTTCACGGCCTGGATTTTCGTGGATAAATTTGATCCAAATGCTCATACAACTATTTTCGGGGCTTATGATGAGACTCAAACCTGTTTTCTACTGGCGTATCTTGAGCAGGATACTCACAATTTCATTTTACAAACATCTATTTCCTCATCGCGACCTAGTGTCAGGTTCAAATCGACAACTTTTCAAGAACGCCGTTGGTATCATATTGCAATAGTTCATCGACGTCCTAGAACAATGACTTCGAGTAAAGCAATTCTTTACATTGATGGGGAATTCGCGGAGCAAGTCAAATGTCAATATCCGGCTCCTCCGCCACCCACAAATGCCAGCACGGAGAGTTTCGCGTCCTTCACCTCAACCAGTGCGAAGGCACACCCAGTTCAAGCCTTCCTTGGAACTCCTCAGGATCTCTCTACTCGTCTCGGGCGTGGCGTTGTCTTTTCTCGTTGGTCTTTGGCTTCAGCACATCTCATCGAGGATGTCATTAGCGATGATTTAGTAGCTGTCTACTATCGCTTAGGGCCACGATATAATGGAAATTTTCAAGATTGCATGGGATCGTTCCAAACGTATGAGGCATCTGCGGCTTTGGGAATGCGTCAGGAGCTCATGCATCCTGGAAAGGAAGATAATTCGGACATCCTCAAAGCTATACGTGGAAAGGCCAGCATATTAGTACCGGAGTCTCGAATCATACTAAGCATTTTGCCTACTGCTATTCTTGGAGAGGAAGACCGACTGAAAGGACCGGAATCTCAACTTTTAAGGGGGCTAAATCGAACAGCTTCAAATAACTTATTCCAGTTGACACACAATAGTGGTACTTCCGTGGCTATCAATGGATCCACGCCTGCCCTTAATGATGCCTTGACTAGAGCTCATGGCACTGCGATCTTGACAGGCGAACCAGTAGTCATTGTTCCCCAAGCTCTGGACGATGCAATGTGGAGACTTGGAGGGTTTACTGCAATTGGACTGAAATTGGTCGAAGCCGCCAACACAAAAGAAAGTATTGTTCGGGCTGTTGAAAATCTATTTGAGAGCATCAATGCAAGCTGGCGAAACAGCGAGGCTATGGAGCGAGAAAACGGCTATGCAATATTGGGTGCCCTTCTCCGTGGCAAGATGGGTGCCGGAACTGTTATTGCGACGAGGACAGGTAACTCAGACACCTCGAACATGAGCGAGGATGATCGTAATAAACTTGGTTTCCAATTGCTGAGCTTGGTACTGGATTTTGTTGGCTATAGCCATGAGACACCTGAGGAATCATTTATAATTAATCCTCTTGCATACCGAATCTTACTCGTCGACTTTGATATGTGGCGGAAGACAACTTCACTCACCCAAAGGTTGTATTATAAACAATTCATTACGTTTGGTGTCAACAGCAAGTACCATGAATTCAATTCCCGTCGCTTATTTCGAATGCGTAAGTTTACTACACACACTTGGAATTGATTACCTTGACTAATTGTCCTCAGGGATTGTGAAACGATTTTTAGATGCTCTGAAGGCCGAATTGTTCCCCGCGGATGTTTTTCCTTCTTTTATGGAAGCACTCACCAGTCTAGTGAAATGTAATATGACGGCAGAAGTCTTTCGTTCTCTTGCTCTTTTCATCACCTATGCATATCACAAGCCTACGGGTTCTGCTTCGAGAACCCCCAAGAATCCTGGGTCAACGCTTCCAACGCGATCCGGCACAATATCAAGGGGGCCAAGAAGGCCAACTATTAGCACTGTTTTCGATGTGAATGAGATAGCTTCTCCGACAATGACTAAGAGACAGCTTGGAAATTCAGTGCTCGGTATGTATACTGAGCTTTTGTGTGAGGAAAGCACTACTTCAAATATTCGAAAATTTGCTAGGACTGTGACAAATAAGGTATTTATTCCAATTCTGTGATCATTGAGATTTCCTACTAACATTATTAGTGGCTTTTACATCTCTTAACGGAAGATGACCCCCAGGTTGTGGTTCTTGGTTCAAAGATATTGGCCCGTCTTTTAGTGGTCCATGGCTCTAACTATGCGTCGAAATTCTCGAGTAAAACCGGAGGCTTTACCATTATGCGTCATAGATTGAAGCGGTGGTGGGATATCCCAACATTATGGCCCATTTGCTTTGGTATCTTATTTGGGCAGGACGTCGCGAATATTGATTTCGATCAGCCATTTGAGTTGTACAATCTGTTAGAAACATTTGGCACAGGCAAAATTGTATATCCTAATGTGCTGCCTGTAATCATGACGATGATGCAGCATGGTTTGAAGGATGTCTTACGGAATCAAGATGATCCTGACTCGCCACTTCACGACAAGGGCAATGGAAGAGATCAGGATTCACCAACAGATACGCTTAAGCCCCCAACTCGACACAGATCAATGTCTCTTACGAAAGAACTTGAATCTCGACGTAAGTTTGTTGCTGGTTTTCTTGTAGGACCTTATACTAACCATGGAATAGAATCTCAGCAGCCTAAACGAGAACGATTGGCAGAGCAAGTTGTTATTCTACACACAATCATCCGATTTCTCGCAGACTTGCACAGCAAGTCTCAAGACTTTAGGGATTTCGCCTTATCTTCAGACTACGTCAGGTATCTGCTTGCCGTTTTATTCCCCGTAGTTGTTAGTTCGGATTCAGTTAGTCCGGAGACGGAACTAAACTCTCGTGACTCTGCATTGACTTTCGAAGGTGACGATGTCATCATAAGACCGGTGTCTCGCGTATCAGCTATGCCTACACCTATTGTCCGTACATCAACAGTGGAGACTCTTCTTCCGCCTAGTCCCACAACTCTCAAAGCAAAGCCTCTTCGTCGGGGATCATCATTCGTGCTGTTAACATCTCGTCCCTCGGAGTACAGCCCGTCTTCTGCGAGACTTAGTTTGATCATGTCGCCCAAGAAAAGGATCGCCGCACAAAAAGTTAGTAACGCAATAGTTGAAGGCATGTTAGAACTAGTTGTCAATGTCTTTATAGACCAAGTAATGGCCCATAAAGAGTTTCCTGGATTTGGATTGTTTCTCAAAGTTCCTCCTGGCTTCCAAGAACACCAAGCATACTTCGAATCGTACCTACTGCGTAACATGATATCTCAGCTCGGGACTACTGTTCAATTGGATCAAAAATCATTATGGGAGCCTAGAGTCATCCAGAACATGGCTCGTTTTGTTCTCCATATTGGTGAAGCTGTATTCGAAGGCTGGTTTCTTGGCGGAGCTGAAACACTGTTGGATTTTGCAGGAACAATATTAGAATACTTGGAGCGACCCGAAGTATCCAAGATCAAAAGTGTCCGCCTGTGTAGTCAAGCCATTGCTTCGATCAAAAGTGTTTTCCTTCGAGTCGTTTTACTTCGTCTGTCTGAGCTTGATGTGCCAGAAGCTCCCGAGTCGGAAGCATTAGCATTTATGGATAAGCTGCTCTATTGGCAAACCGTAGTTCTGTCTGCCGATGTAACTGAAGACAACTTCTTGAAACTCATCTGTTACCAGCTTTATGTCAAATTGGTTGATAATAAAGAAAGTATACGCTTGGCGGCTGCAAATCTTTGGCGCATATTGCTTGTTCAGAAGCCCGAAGAAACATCCAATATGCTACGTCATGCTATGCCTGGCCAATACAAGCATCTAGATTCAGGATTTAAGAAGCTTACCGAGTTAGATAATGAGACTTTTGCGGAATGGGTTGATAGCTACAGAGCTGAGCTTGATGCTCTGTTCTTTGGTGCAATGTCTCGTGCTTGGGAAGACTTTGTTAACGCGGAAAATGAAAAGAACGAAGATACTCTTAAAGTCCGCGTTACTAAACGACGAGAGAAGCTCAAACAGTGGCATGCGGATGATCTTAATGATGAAGATATATTGTTTCGTCATGATCTTGCATCAAATTTATGGATGAAGAACATTTATGCATCTGAACATCTTAAGCACCAAAGAGCACAACAGGATCAACAAGATAATTTCAGCTTCCTTGTTTCTACCTTTTCGAGAATGGATCGAGAACTCCACAGACCTTGTGCTGTATTTGATCGCGGAACTCCCTTGAAGTGGAAATTGGACAGGACCGAGGGTCGGAATCGCATGCGCCTTCGTATGCTACCAGATCGCGCTGCTCCAAATTATGATTACAAACCCAAAAGACGTCCCACTGAGACAAACACAAATGATCTGTTACAGGTTAACACTAAAGTTGGAGGCCTCGCCCCGTCTCAGCACATTGATTCAACACCGAGGTCTGCTGTGTCACCACCTAGGGATTTTGATGGCCAAAATGGATCTGAGAGGAATACTGAGAATCCATCAGACGAAACTTCAAATGAAACTCCGGATAATGTTGTTCAAGAGGAAGATTTTGAGCTTGTCGATGATCCTAATGAGCCTGGCGATGGCGATGATGGCTTTGAAGACAAAAATAGAAAGGTCATGCGTAGTCTTCAGAGAGGAGATTCGGTTCAACACGTTTTCAACATCTCTAGAATCATTGGACTCGAAGCAGTTGAGGGCTTGTTGATCTTAGGCAAGGATTCCCTGTATCTGATTGATAATGTCTTCCAGAGATCTGACGGAGAAATCGTGAATGTTGCGATGGCTCCTAAAGAGGAACGAGATCCCTATCTACAAATGATTGCTGGTCACAAGGCAAGCGAGAAAACGACCCAACCTCTCAGAACTGAGCAAGAATCAAGAAGTTGGAAGTGGAGCGATGTCATTAGTATTTCTAAACGTCGCTTCTTGTTTCGAGATGTTGCTGTGGAAGTCTTCTTCACAGATGGTCGTAGTTATTTGCTTACAGCTATCTCGGCCACTCTTAGAGACGATCTATTTTCAAAGCTTTCTTCAAAAGCTCCACATACTAATGGTAGTTCTGGTTTACCAAACCCAGAAGATGGCTGGCGTCTTGAGGCTCTCAGGGTATCAGACGAGACGCCAACTACTTTCGGCTCCAAATTTGGCAGCATCTTCAACTCTTCTGCTTGGAATCCAGCAATGCGACGATGGGCGAAGGGAGAAATATCAAATTTTCACTATTTGATGCTCGTCAATACAATGGCTGGTCGCACTTTTAATGATCTTACACAGTATCCTGTCTTCCCTTGGGTTCTGGCCGATTATACTAGTGAAGAGCTAGATCTCAACAATCCTGCTTCATTCCGAGACCTATCGAAGCCGATGGGTGCGCAGCATAACTCCCGTCAAGCGGACTTTATTGAAAGGTATAAAACATTTGCGGAAATGGATAACACTACTCCCGCCTTTCATTATGGTACTCATTACTCATCAGCTATGATTGTTACATCGTATTTGATCAGACTTCAACCTTTTGTTCAATCATACTTGCTACTTCAAGGTGGTAATTTTGACCATCCTGATCGATTGTTCTATTCAATCGCGAAAGCTTGGGATTCTGCATCCAGGAACAACATGTCTGATGTGAGAGAGCTCATACCGGAATTTTTTTACCTTCCAGAATTCCTTACGAATAACAATGGATACAATTTTGGCTTGCGACAAGGGGACGGTGGGGGTATAGATACTGTTGACCTTCCACCGTGGGCTAAGGGCGATCCTAAAATATTCATTGCTAAACATCGTGAGGCTTTAGAAAGCCCATATGTGAGTAAGAATTTACACCAGTGGATTGATCTTATCTTTGGTTGCAAGCAACGTGGAGAAGCCGCTATAGAAAGTGTGAACGTATTCCATCATCTTTCATATCACGGTGCAAAGAATCTTGATACTATTGAAGATCCAGTCGAAAGGCTAGCTACGATTGGAATCATTCATAATTTTGGTCAAACACCTCATCAAGTATTTTCTAAACCTCATCAATCTAGAGAAGATATGCGTCAAAAAACAAAGAGACTGGATACCTCAGCAGATTCTCTGACTCGACTACCATTTCCGTTGATAGAAAGTCACGAGCGTGTCGCATCACTTACTTACTCCGCCAAGTTAGATCGACTTCTCTGTTCTACAGCATTCCGTCTAAATCTCCCTCCAAGCTATGATAAATACCTGGAATGGGGCTTCGCCGATAACAGCGTCCGGTTTTACTTCAATGACTCCAAAAAGCTCGCTGGACTTTTTGAGAACCTTCATCAAGGTCAATTATCTACCGTCATTTTTGCCTCTTCACAAACACTCATCACAGCCGGCGAAGATTGTGTCATTTCCGCTCATACAATCATAACATCCTCGTCAAAAACTGTTGACCTCCAACCTCGCTCTTCTCTCTTCGGACACAAAACACCCGTGACTACTCTCGCAGTCAGTAAATCTTTCAGTACAATGCTCAGCGCATCATCCGACGGTGTCGTCCTTCTCTGGGATCTTAATCGTTTAGAATTCGTTCGCAAACTCACCCATGGTCGTGCTGTCGAATGCGCACGTATTAACGATGTAACTGGTGATATCATGTTATGTCGCGGTCAAAAGGTTGCTCTCTATACCTTGAACGGTGAAGCACTACTTGAGCAAAATGTCTGTACAGATCTTGGACATGATGATTATGTACATAGTTGTGCATTTTACGAAGGTACTGGAAATGAATGGTTGGAGAGTACATTATTATTCACGGGACATAAAAGAGGAATAGTATGTATATGGCGTAAAATTGTAGGTAAACAAAGTGGAAAATGGGAATTAGAATTGGTGAAGAGGTTAGATCATGTGGATGAAGTAAGGAGAGATGCCAGTGTCAATAGATCGGCAGGTCCGCATGGAAGAAGGACAACGATCAATGGAAATGTGGAGGCGGGTATTACCTGTGTGGTGCCCATGGAGAAAGGAGCTTATACTGGGGATGAAGAGGGGAGAGTGGTGAGTTTTGAATTTTCTTACTCTTGGTTTTTATGAGGGTGGAAGCTAATCACGATATCAATAGTATGAATGGACATTAGTCCAACGCGAACGATAGACTAGCAAGGACAAGACAGAGCAGGATACACAGTCAAGTATAGAATTGATTATATCACGATAGTCCATACATAGAGCAGAGTTGAGGGAGGCACTATGGTATTCAAATCTTCACTGCCTAGAATAAAAGAACAAAAGATATTATGAGGATTGCGAGGCGTAGGGCGTTTGTTTTCCTTTCTTGCTCCTGGGTCTGTGTATTTGCAAAAATGTAATTACAATCAGTACAAATAAACCTCTTGTCTATAGTAGATCTAGGTTCAACTCCTAGATTTTTGAAGGCCGGTGGTGGATGGAGTGTTTAGCATTTGTTAGCATTGCGTTATGAGGCGATTGTAGTGGGAGCTGCGAGGAGAGGGGGAAATTTATGTATGTAGCGTGTGCTTTCTTGCATGATGAGGAGATAAATAGATATCCAAAATTACGAATCAGAGTATCAAAATTGCTAGGGTTTTATTTACTTATTCTTTGAATTTGATGCTCGTTTCCTCATGGTCTTGCAATATTTATCAATATTGTTTTCGCAGCTACAATTCTCCCTTTCGCGGCGCGGCCCAACTCCGGCTCGTGTTCCTCCTACCCCGCCAAAATCCACACAAAAACAATGGCGAAACTAAATCAACCAGATACCTACGGTACTACCGTATTCATTTGGAAAATTCGCACAACGCTAGCAAGGGTGTAGTAATTTAAGCTTCTTGTGGGTTAGGGTTGTGGTATACACTGGAGTTGTCTGAT